>RBNI01006230.1:0-11574 GCA_003990745.1 Jimgerdemannia flammicorona
CTTGCCCATGTTACCCATCTTGCCCATCTTGCCCGTCTTGCCCATCTTGCCCGTCTTGCCCGTCTTGCCCGTCTTGCCCGTCTTGCCTGTCGTTTTGCCCGTTTTGCCCATCTTGCCCATGTCGCCCATCTTGTCTTACCCGTTTTGCCCATCTTGCTTGCTTTGCTGGTCTTGCCCTGTCGTTTTGCCTGTTTTGCCCATCTTGCCCATGTCACCCGTCTTGCCGTCTTGCCCGTGTTGCCCATCTTGTCCATTTTGCCGGTCTTGCCCGTGTCGTTTTGCCCATTTTACCTGTCTTGCCCATGTCGCCCATCTTGCCCATGTCGCCCGTCTTGCTGTCTTGCCTGTGTTGCCCATCTTACCCGTTTTGCCCGTTTTGCCCATCTTGCCCGTCTTGCCTGTCTTGCCCGTCTTGCCTGTGTCATTTTGCCAGTTTTGCCTGTCTTGCCCATGTCACCCATCTTGCCGTCTTGCCCATCTTGCCCGTCTCGCCCGTGTTGCCCGTGTTACCCATGTTGCCCGTCTTGCCTATCTTGCCTGTGTCGTTTTGCCTGTCTTGCCCCGAAATTCTTGAAATCCTTGTAACTTGCTGAAACTAGAAGCTATGGCTATGCCAAAAAGACCAGGTGGGACTCCTATACCTAAGAGATGAGGTACACCTGTCAGCACTCCTTGGAGCCTATATTTGTGGCCTCCAAAACTTGAGAAGCTCACCATCCTGGTGGCTTAGACGCGGAGCCAACTGTTTGGTCTGAGTGAAAAGGTGTCTGTAGTCTTGATTCTTGCCAGGCACCATTGTTGGTGATCACAACTAACTGGGCATCCTTGTTCTCGGATTTTCCTAGTAAGCCATTCAGGCAGAGTATCGAATAAATGATCTGCTCTTGTACCATTTCGTGCTTCATCATTGGCAATATATCCTAGGCCAACAGTGTTCAGGAGTGACTCAAGTTTTGTACAGAAGGTTTCGAATTCCTCCTTGCTATGTACATCAAATTTGAGGTTGTGGAGTTTTACTCGGGATTCAGCAATCATGGTTTTGCTGCAATATTGAGCAATCATGAGTTGTTTAAGTCCAGGGGCTGCAGGATGGGCTCCATATCCTGGGGCATTATTTGCTGCATTCTGAGCAACTACTGCAGGTCAGGTATCCCATGTGAGGGGTTTTTCAGGAAGAGTTCACCACCATTCTTCAGCAGGTCCTCGGAAGAATGTAACAACTTAGCAGACATAGGCTGTAGTGGTAGCAAAGAGTTGTTTCAGAGTGTGGTCTTGATTGTTTGTCAGAACGCAGTCAGCGACTCATTCATTGGTCCATTGATTGGCTTCGAAGTTAGTGTCAACTATGCTAATGAAGCTTTGGACTTCTTATGCAGTACCATTGAAGGTAGGTAAACTCAGATTTTTTGTAGGTTGGGTCTGTTCAGCTAAGGCAGTAATGGTTGCTGCCATAATGGCTACCTAGGCTGTGAGGTCTAGAATCTATTGGTTTGCCATGTTGTTTACTGGAGGCAGTTGGACTGCTGGTAGTGGTGTTACTGGTACTATTTGAGGTACTGGTGCAGAGTGTGATGGGGTTCTTTGGGTCTGTGTAAGTTGCTGGAGTAATAGTTGTGGGTCTGGAGTAAGGGCTTAATAGATAGCTGTCTGTTGCTATGTAGGTGTGTTCTGTCCTGATAGAGATGTGTTTCCTTCAGTGGTGTATCCAGGATCGAATTCACTGAGATACTCCTCCTCCTCTTCAGTTTGGTCCCCATGTAATTGGGTTTGCTCAGAGTCAAAGTAGACAGAATCAGTTGTATATCTGATTTCAGATGGACTTAATTCAAAGTCAAGTTCTGGTTCAGTATTGGTTTCAGATTCAGGTAGGGCTGTAGCAGGGCCTGCTTCAGGTTCAGGATCAGGTAGTTGATGAAGAGTTTCTCTTGCTTCTTCCTTAAGAATATGGCGGGCCTTGCTGTTCTGGAATCGGTAGTATAACGCAGTCCTGGTCCTGGTATGGTGAAAGTCAGTAGAGTTGAGCCACTTGGCTACAGAGGCTTGGGCTTCATGAGGAACTAAGGCTAGAAAGACTGCTGCTGGTTGTCCTAGGTCGCTCGGGTTTGTGGAGCTGACAAAACTCTTGTTGAGAAGAGTAAAGAAGACTTCTATAAGACCTTCTTCATCTTGACTTGCTGGGTGTAGTGCAAGGAGTTCGGTGAATAGGTGTTTGCCTATTTGCTGATTTAATTGGAGTACTTCTTTCTTTGAATGAAGTTTGTCCCACTTGTTGCAGATGTGGAGGTCAAATTGTCCTTGTACATCAGGTTCAATTCTCTCTAGATTGTCAGATGGTTCAGGATAAATTCCAGTTCAGAGGTTGGGCTTTATACCAACTTGTAGGAATTCGCAGAAGGGTTTGTAACAGGGTGAGGAAGCATCTTGAAGCGGAATTGGATTGTAAACTGCTACTACTAAGTTGTAAGAGAGTTGCTTTTTAGGGTAACTGTTACATAGTTCTGGAAGGGTTTTCTAGAAGTTCTGGATATTCTAGAAGACTGTTTTCTTATGGTCAAGATCAATTTCGTATAGAGTATGTCCTCTACGCTTATTGATTTCAAGATTGGGTTGACATCTCAACCAAAGTCCTTTTTTGGACTAGTTCTGGATGTTCAGGATTTTCCGTATTTCAGGAAGTTCAAGAAACTAAGACCAGCTTAGTTGAATTGGCATATCGCTGCAGACAATACCCAATTAGGAAATTTCGTAATGGGGTTAGGAGTGGGACCTAACAGGGAGTGGATTTACTTAAGAGTGGTTTGTGGGTTATTAAATAGGTTTATTCACTATTCATGATATTGCTATACTAGGAATAGTTGTGTAAAGGGATATTATGGGAAAGTGCTCAGGAGTTGTGTTCAGATTGTTCAGGTCTGTTTTTGTCTGAGATTCTGAGGTCTGGAGGAGGGGGTATTTATACTAGTGAGGGGCTATCTAGACTATGCTAGATATGGATGTAGCACTAAGTGCTTTGCTGAGTCAGAATGCAGTCACGTAATACAAGGGTGATCTGACATGTCAAGAGATCATCTAACTACTGAGTCAGTTCACAGTCATGTCATATAAGGCTAATCTAACTATACTATGACTGTTAAACTATTTATAGGTTTAGGCACTGTCTGGATAGTCTTCAATGACATCACTATTGATGACATCATCACTGGCAAAGTCTGAGCAGTTTTCTGACTTCTGATATCATCAGTTTCAAGGTGTCGTCACTTCTATCTCTTGCAAGATTAAAGCTGTCCTTGGTGGTAGTGGTTGTATAAGGATAACAGGTCTTGGTTCTCTTTTTTTTTGGTCTGCTGGTGTATTTGCGAGGACTGGCCATTCTCGTCTAGGGTGAGGGCTCCCAATATCGCGGCTAGAGGTTCGAACCTCTCGGAAATAATATTTTCTGTAATCCAAGGCAATTTCTAGTAGTAATATCTGTCACATGGATGGCTTGAGATTGGGTTCGACATTTGTCAGCTTTCTTGAGTTCAGATGAAGTGTCCATCACTCTCCAATAGAGGTGATACAGATAGAGCGAATGGAGTTGTTCAAATGCATTTTGCTTTTACTAAGTAATGAGGTCTTGTATAGTTGCAGTGTATCTTGGTCTTGAGTTGATAAGTGTAGTTCGTGAACCTTTTGGTAGATGAGATAGGGTTCTTCTTGTCTCAATTTGAGTTTGGTACTTTTGGTTTTCTTTTGTAATAGTACAGTATACCAAACTAGTTATAGCAGTTCAGAGTCAGTCTTATGGTTATAGTACTTCTTCTAGTATTCTTGTATCTTGGCGGTGGGTTCTCATGCTTGCTAGCGTATTTCGTGTAACCAGATGATCTCTTGTTTTGTAGTCTCGCATGTGGTTTCCAAATTAGTTCTGAGGATGCCATGTAATTTTGGTGGCTTGGAGGTTGTACGCTTACACAAATTCTGTACCATAGTCTGTAGTGATTTGTTTCAGTATCTTGTAGCAGCAGATGATTTCTTGGTGCAGGAAGTTGGCTATAGAGAGGGCATTGACTTCTTGTAATACTCCTGCTTCTATCTATTTGATAAAGAGGTCTACAATAACTATAATATAGCAGTTTCTTAATAGTGTTACTAGTAGTGGCCCAATAATATCCATTACAATGTGGTGGAAGGGGATAGGCTCAATTCTTGATGACCTGAGTGCCTGGTCTTGCTGATCTTATCTCTGTTTTTGGTACTTGTCACACTCTTTGACAAATTGGCACAGGTCTTCTTCTATTTTGAGCCACCACATGGTTCTTCTTGCCTTGTCATATATGTTGATTCCTCCTAGATATCCTTGTTTGTATACTTCTTTCATTACTTAATACTTCTTGTGTTCAGGTATTACAAGCTTTTCTCCTTTTCTGAGTATGGTGTTGTCTAGTTCAAACTGTTTCCAAGTTCAGTTGATAATAGTGATTATCCAGAGTTTGAGATGGTTGGGCATATTCTGCTGCTTAAGATAGCTGATTAATCTATAGTATAACTTCTTATTCATGTTGAATAGTCTTGATGAGAGTGTTTCAGGGTATCCTTGAGAGTGCATCAGCATTAGTATTGATTCTTCCTAAGTAGTGCTTGGTAGTACAGTCATACTCTTGCAGCCTTTAGATACATCTGATATATATTCCTTTGGGGTTCAGAGTATGGAATAGCCAAGTAAGAGCAGAATAGTCTGTTTGAATGGTGAAGTATTTTCCAGCTAGATAGTAGTGGAACTTGTCTATGGCCCAAACTACTGCTAAGCATTCAAGCTTGTATGACTCATAGTTCTGTTCTGCTCTATAGGTACCTCAGCTTGCATAGAAGATGACATATTCATATCTATCTTTCTTCTGAACTAGGACTGCTCTAAGTCCTATGGTACTTGCATCTGTCTGTAGGATGAACTCTAGGTTCCAATCTGGTCTTCTGAGGATAGATACTTGGGTCAATCAGGTTTTGAGTTCATTGAAGGTTTCTTGGCATTTCTTGGTCTATTCAAATTTGGTTTCCTTCTTCAGTAGCTCATAGATAGGTACTGCAATATTAGAGTATCCTTTGATAAATCTTCTATAGTAGCTGGTCAGTCCAAGGAAGACATGGACTTCTGTGGTTGTTCTGAGTCTCAGGTAGGCTACAACAGCCTCAATCTTCATGGAGTCTGTGTAGATTCTGGTCTGATTGATGAGGTGTCCTAGGTAGGTAATTTCCTGAGCTGCAAACTTGCATTTCTTGAGCTTGATGTAGAGGCCATACTCCTTGAGCTTCTTGAGAGCTAGCTGTATATGATTGACATATTCCTGTGTAGTGTTGCTAAAGATGATCACATTATCAATATAGATAAAGAGCCATTTTCCAATCTCATTGCTGAAGACTCTGTTCATCATTCACTGAAAACTTGCTGGAGCATTGCACATTCCAAATGGCATTTGCAGATAGATATAGGTGGTATCAGGTGTGATGAAGGCTGATTTCTTACTGGTATCTTGAGTGAGACCAATCTGATGGAAGCCTGAGAATAGATCCAAGATAGTGTAGTATTTGGCTCACTTCCAAGAGTAGTAAGGATTTCTTGAATATTTGGCAAGAGCTGCCTATCCTTCTTGGTGATTGCATTGAGCTTTCTGTAGTTAATGTAGAGTCTTAGCACAAACTCTCCAGACTTGCTTCTTTTCTTTGAGGTGAGGACAATAGGTGAAGTCCAGAGACTGATAGCTTGCTTGATGATTCTGGCTTCTTCCATTTCCTTGAGTTCTGCTCACAGCCATTCTCTGTAGGCAGGTGGTATAGGTCTGGCTTTCTGATAGATAGGCTTGATATCACCAGTATCAACTTTATAGTAGTAGTACTTGGGTTCTTGATTGTAGATATCCCTGAAGTCTATAGCAAGTACTCCTTTATTCTAGTACAGGATCTTGAGAAGTTGTTCTTCCAGGGGAATGTTTTCTCCAATGATATATATGTGCTTGTTCTGGTCCTTGTCTTTCTTGTACTCAAGTTCAGTAATATTGGTAGCAGTATAGACTTCTTTTCCAGTAGATCCAAAGCCTTGTTCTCCTCTCAGTCTTGATGAGTTCAATGGCTTCAGTGATCTTGGGCTTCTTGATTTCATGGATCAGCATCTGGCCAATCCTGTCATGCTTCTTGACTTCAAATGGGGTGGTGGGGTTGTGATTCCTGACTATGAGGAAGATCTTGCTAGTATAATTAGAGTTAATTACTCCTCCTTCAACTGAGATTTCACTTTTGGCCAGACTGCTCCTGATCTTGATAATTCTGGCATGGTTCTCTGGTAGCTTGACTCCAATTCCAGTGCCAAGTAGGATAGTGGTCTGTGGTTTAAGGGTAGCATCTTAAATGCTGGCAAGGTCTATTCCTATGGCTCCTTCAGTCTTGTATTCTGGGATCTTGACTTCAGGGTAAAACTTCTTGACCTTGAGGGTGATGTCTGGTTCTTGTTCCTCCTCATCATCACTGTTAGCTTGAAGCTTGGGGGGCTGGTCATCTTCTTTGGCTTTCCTTTTTGCTTCAGTGGCTTCTTGCTTATGCTTCTGTTGACAGATTTTTCTGACTTCACTGATACAGAACCAGCAGTCATTCAGGTATTCAGAGCAGTACATCCTAGTACCATGGGGGCATCTTTCTTGAGGAGTATAGCCATTAATAATCTTGGTATACTACTGCTCATCTGTGAGCTTGGGTGTCTTGTTCTTGTTCTTGTTCTTATTCACCAAGTATATGAAGACTTCTGTATCCTCTTCATCTCCTTCCTCTATGTCTGGTAGAACTCCCTTGTAGACATTGATGGAGACTCATACCTTTCTTCCTCTATAGTTGATCTGCATCTTCTGGGCATTGAGATCAATGATGGCCTTGGTCTTATGAAGCCATTGGTTGCCAATAAGGATGTCATAGTTAGTGGTGCTTGTAACAATTATATCTATTGGGATGGTAGCTCCTCCTATCTTGATGGAGACTTCTCAGATTTTACCAAGGGGGGTAGCTCATGTATCATCTACTATGACATAGACCATCTTGGTGGACTTTTCAATATCCTAGTCTAGGCAGTCAATTGCCTTCTTACTCATAAGGCATCCTCTAGCATTGGTATCAATGATGGCATTAAAGATATAATCTTCAATCTGATATGGGGTATAGGCTGATGTCTTGCACTGGTCTTCAGATTCTTTACCTGAGTTTTTGGATTCTTCCTGTACATTATGAGCTTCTACAATCTTGTACTCTTGATTCTTGGCAGTAGTTACAAGTTCTACTCTTAACTGCTGTCTGAAGACAGGGACTTCAGCTAGCTATCCAAAAGTAGTATTGACCTTCTATTCCTTAAGGTCCTTATAGATATCATACTGATGGATCTTGGTCTTGTATAGCTTCTGTTCCTTCTTGCTTTTACTTTCTCCTGAGACTGGAGTAGTGCCTTTGATGATTTGATGGACAGCTTCATCTAACTCCATGTCTTGATCAATCTCCTCAGGTTGGGTCTTGCTTTGAATAGTGATAGCTGGGGTCTTCTTTAGTCTTCCAACTGGCTTGCTATTGCTCTTCTTGTCATAAGGCTTGGACTGGGTTCTGGTATCTTTGGTAGTAGAGTAGAATTCAAGCTCTTTGTAGTATTCTTCATCATCAGTGTCACCAATCTCCTCAATGACTACTGTATTGGTTTGTTCTCTGGTTCTGCTAGCATTACTTGGTTGGGCTTTGTATCTTGTTTTGATTATGCAATTCTTTGCATAGTGGCCTTCTTCTCCACATCTGAAGTATGTGATATTATATTCTTCTGTAGCAGCTGCAAATCTCTACACTGGTCTCCTGTTGGTACTTTGGACTTCTCTAACAACATCACTAAGGTGTGCAGTCATCTCAGTAAACTGCTTAGTGAGTTCCTCCACTGGGTCAGCTTTGGTTACCTTGGGGATAGATGGAGATGGTTGTCTGTTTATAACTGTAGTGAGTATGATACTAGTTGGCTTTGATGGCTCTATCTTGATACCAGTTATTTTCTCTATTGAGTATTCAGTAGGATGTCTGGTAGTCCAATATCTCTGTACAAAGATCACTTTCTGATCAAGGGTCAGTGCAGCTAGAGTAGACTAGATTACTAGGGCAATTTCAGAGTAAACTCCTTTGAGAAAGGTTGAATTCACTATTTTTTCCTTGAGGGCATCATCATAGCCAGCCAAGATAATCTGATGACAGATTCAGATATAGAATGAGTTGGGATCTTCGCTGAGTCCCTGGCAGATAGTATTGAGTTGATCCTTGAGAGCTTGCTTGATCTCTTCAGTATAGTATATTGTTCTGAGAAAGGTCTTCATGTTGGCAAGTTTGGCTGTACTATTATTAGCAATAGTAGCTATATTAAACTTGTCTCTAGCAGGTCCTCTGAGGCTGACTGATAGAAGGACAATTGTATATCCACACCAAGGACTCATACAGTGGCAAATTGTTCAAAGTCTTCAATGAAGGTCAGGATTGACTCTTTAGTAGTATATCCATAGAATGTGGGGGAACATATTTCTATCTTATCTTAAATTCTTGCAGGAGTGACTCTTGTAGTCAGAGTAGTTGTTATGGTGGTTGTTTGTTTTTCAGCTTGAAAGTGAGAGATTTATCTTAAATCACCAGCCAATAGACACTAAGTTGTCATATAGTAGTTGTTGAGTCCTTCAAATATGTCAGATTCTCTTTAAGGTATATCTCTTAGACTAACTCAAGTTTGTTATAAGCAAGTTCTTATTGGAGTATCTTCCCAAGATCTTATAGTCCTCAAACTTCTTATCTTTAAACTGTCTTGTTATCTCTTAGATTGCTTGCAAAAAATTATATATAAGTGAATCAGAACTGACTTTATTTTAGAGAAAATAAGAGGGGTATTTATATAAAATATAATTCAATGGTTGCTAAGATATAAAGCTAAATATAAATTCTAATAATTAAAATAAAATACCAGAATATAGAGAACTGCTAAGTTCCAGTATCAGCACAGATGGTTGCACAGGTTCAGGATGCTAATATAATTTCAGTGATATAGAAAAATAGTGCTGGAATAATTCTGAGTTACATCAAAATGCCAGTGATAAAACAGCTGTTATATAGAAAAAGAGTACTGGTATAATTTGGTGTAACCAAGAGTGTAACAATTTCACAGTTATATTTAGTCTTAGTACATTTTTGCATCTTTTAGTTAGTCTTTTCTGGTTATTTCTTAAATATTCTACTATGTTCTGTCACCTTCTACTTGCTTAGAAACCTTCTCTCAGTACCCAGATACCACTAGAACATTCTTGTCTTTCCTTGGTGCCAAGCATCTTATCTTAGCTAGTCATGGAACCTTTTGGAACATTGTAGAATAGTATTAGTCAGCTTTGCCAAGAACCTATTTCTTAGTATTTCTCTTTCTTTCTAAGATCCTTCTGGATCTTTCTTTCAGATTATATATAAATATCCTTGTTCTCTGCTTAAATAAAGCTCAGAATATTTTCTCCCAGAAATCCTCTGAGAATACTTGAACCTTTAAGTAACTCTTCAAGTTACTTTAGACCAACTAGAACTTCCAGATTTAGCCACTTTCTCTTAAAGAAACTAGAACCATTATACTTGGTAGCAGTAGTGTTGTTACATCTTATCTTATTAAGAAACCTTATATAAATTTGGAAACCAGTCACAACTAGTCACATGAACCTGAAATGAGCTGCAAAGAGTTAGCCTACTAGCCAAACCCCTCTGCTACAGAAGAAGCAGGAGGACAGCAACTTGGCATAGAAGATATGATCAATGATATGGCTCACCAAATTCAAGAACTTCAAGTACAACTAGAACAATAGAAAACACAAACTACAGGAACATCAAATCCTGCTATAGCACTAGTCAGTTTCAAGTTACTTAAACCAGATATCTTTGACAGCCATCAAGGAGGACTATCTACAGATGCATAGACCTTTCAATTGAACCAATACTTTGAACTCACAAGAATAGAAGATAATATGTAAGTCTAATTTGCCACCACACTTCTCTGAGGAAATGTAGCCATCTGGTGGCACAATCATATCATAGTTACATCTGTACACTCATATGCATGAATCAGAGATTGGAAAGCTTTCAAGAGAGCTCTTCACAAGCAGTTCAAGCCTACTAATACCACTAAGCTAGCCAGAGACAAGCTAGTAAACATCAAGCAACTCAAGTCTATATAAAGCTATAATGCACAATTCTTGTTAATCCTACTTGAGCTACCAGTGGTATCTGAGGATGAAAATATAGACTACTATATCCAAGGTTTGAAGGGAAACACACAAGTCAAGGTCAAGCTAGAAGAGCCCAAAACTCTTGATGAAGCTATGAGAATTACCAATAGATTTGATATCATTACTTTTAGTAATCACTTTGAGCCAGAATACTATAAGAAGAACCACTTTGAGAACTACCACAGAAACCAACTAAGGATAGTTGGCCTGGTACTAATGGACTTAGACACTATGAACAAAAAGAACACCAAGCTCACCTCTGAAGAAAAGGACTGTCTGAAGAAATCTGGAGTCTGTTTCTTCTATCACCAAATAGGACACATTGTAACCAAATTTCCTAGGAAGACTAGTAAACCCTCAAGACCAGTCACCATGTTGTCCAAGGACACACCTATCAATCCCACTACCAGTTAACTTGAGCTCAAGGTCAAGAAGCTTTATCTGAAGGTCCAGATTTCTCAATATCAAATAAAAGAAGCTATTTGTCTTAACCTACACTCAGTCAGTCAAACAAGTTACTATTCCAACCAAGGGCCATACTCTGATGCCTACTAGAATTGCAGTTCAATGCCCTGAAGGACATTATGCTAGAATTGCACTATGATCAGGACTCAGTGTCAAATATTATTTAGATGTAGATACTGGTATCATTGACCTAGACTTTTGAGGACAAGTTCAAGTCTTGCTTGTCAACCAGAAGGATCAAGACTATATAGTTAAAGAAGGAGACCAAGTTGCACAAATGATCCTAAAAAAAGCCAGTCAACTCAAGATTACAGAAGTCCAAGAACTCCCTGAAACCAAATGAGATCAAAAGAGTTTTAGTAGGACTGATCAAGCAGCAAGTCTTAGTGAAAATTGAGCTCAAGCTATGCTCATTTTCAAAGGCCTAGTCAAAGGAAAAGAAGTTCAAGTACTCATAGACAGCAGAGCTATAGGGAACTTCATCAATCAGAATCTCATCAAAAGTCTCAAGATCCTCACCAAGCCTATACTCAAGAATAATAGTATAGTCACTACAGATGGTACTCTATACTCCATTGAGTCAATTGCTGCCAAACTGCCCATCAAGATCTAGAAATATTGAGAATGAATAGACTTCGAGATTGCACTACTAGGAGATCATAATCTGATCTTAGGAAAACCCTGACTTATGAAACATAATCCAGATATTGATGAATGCAAGAATGAAGTTACCCTACTTCAAAATGGAGCCAACATTATAATCAAGACAGACAAGACTACAAGTAAGACCCAGATTGCAATACTGTCAGCTATTTTTTTTTTT
>RBNI01006231.1:0-11570 GCA_003990745.1 Jimgerdemannia flammicorona
AAAAAAAAAATAACTATAATTAGTTTAATTATTACTTTAAAGTAAAAAGATCATCTCTATAGTTATTTCAATTATAGATAATATATATAGTAAAACTTATCACATTTTTCTCAAGATCTATCAATATTTAAATTTACTAATTTTTAATATTTCTCAAAAAGAAACTATATAATAACTCTTACTAATAGAGAGATATTCTTCTTTGGAGTTAGGGAGAGTACCACATTTCTCTTACTGAGTGGGTATCAATTCTAAATATCTATTAAATACTGAAGCTCTAATATCTAATATATATATTATCTGAATTTTTCTATATGGATAGTAAAGAGATTATTGAAAATACCTAAGAATTAGACTTGGATAGAAAGATGGAGTTAGATTGGTTGGAATTTGGTGACTCTAGTTGATAAGAAAGATATTAGTCTAGTAGACTTCCTGAAAGACTATATTGTCTTTGGGCTTAGCAGTTTAAGAGAACTATTGAGCTATATAGAGATAGATGAGTATCTTTAATACAGAGAGTCTAGAAGATATAGTTCTCTTCTAGAGAGTCCTTTGGTGATTTGCTATCTATAGTTGGTCTGAAGAGTAATAAGTATCTATAGTTTAAGAAGTTTTGGTAAGGAGTAATAGATAGTACTTAGTACTTCCAACAAATTGAATTAAATTAAATTAGACCTAAATTCAATTCAATTCAAAAACTTCAAATTGAATTAAGACTCAATTTGAATTGAGGTCTAATTTGATTTGATTTGATTCAAATTAAGGTCTAATTCAATTTGAATTTCAATTCAAACCTAAATTTTTAAAATTCAATAACTTGATGAAAATATCCAAATTTAATGATCTTTGTTATACTGGATTCACCCTTGACTATAAATTGAATTGAATAAAATCAAGTCACAATTTGAATTGAATTTGAAATTCAATTCAAAGTTCAATTCAAAACTAAATATAGTAATTCAAAACTCATATACAATATAACTTATAATAATAATATATGTATGTATACATATTGTAACAGTGATCCCAGAATGATGACATCAGTACAGGAGAGAGCCTTTCCTTACAAGCCACCAGATCAGAGCACAAGAAGATTATACAGCATTTGAGATGAGCAATGATGATCAACTGTGAGTCATTGTGATCACAGTATGGTATCTTGAGGAATATAAAAGAAGGATCAAGGAACTGCAGTAGCAGTAATCAATAAGACCCACCAATCCCAAAATAGCTCAAAGACTTACCATAAATGAAATGCCTACTGCTCGCCAAACCTCAAGGTCAAGGAACTATCAAGGTACCTCAGTTGAAGAAAGGATATTCCAAGACATCAGAAGAGCTATGAGGACCTGCTCAAGAAAGACTCCTAGTATCAACCTGGGTACTGGTGACCCCTATCACTATATCCTCTACTGTCATGAAATAGAAACAAGGATCACTATTGCTACCAAATACCTCCAAATATGGCAGGAGTATGAAATAGGAAACCTCCTCTGCTGGGAGTTCCCACAGGCCAGCACTCAAGAGCTATAAGATGCCACTTCCATGGATATATACAAAACAAGGACAGCTAAGAAGATCCATCAGATCTTCAGGCATGTACTATGGTCAATCCCCAACTTGGAGTATGTTAGAGTCTCAGATTTTGGAGACCTATCATCCTGCTGTATCAATGCACTAGAAGCCAGAGTGGCTACAGAGGCCCAGTCTACTATTACCCTCAATAGTGATGAAGTAGAAGACTTCTGGCACCCCATCCTCTAGGACAACCCAGACCAATTCCTGTAAGGATTGATCTCAGTATTCCAAGGCCCAAGCATCTAGGTTAGACCTCCCCAAGACCCCACATTTGTCCCCTATTTTGTGGAAGAGAACCTCATAGACTGGAGAGCTCCAGATCTCCTTTTTCCTGCCACCACCACTGCCAAACATGATGATGTCATCAGTGATGATGTCATCCTGCATGACATCGAAGCATGTGAAACATATGACATATGTGAAATGTATGACCTATATGACCTTGACAAAATATTCACAGACCTCATCTCTTTTGAAGATATCCTGACCTCTGATGATGAGGATGAAGCTCCCATGATCCTGAACATTCTGCTCTAAGTCCCTTATTACACTGAATAATGCTAGCACTAGAATTTGATATAATACTGAATAATACCAGCACCAGTATTTGATGTAACACTGAATAATGCCAGCACTGGTATTCTGATATGACACCAAATTATACTAACATCCTGAACCTGTACAACCATCAGTACTGACCCTGAAACTTAGCAGTTTTTCCTGTCCTGGCATTTTATTTTAGTTATTGGAATTTATATTTAGCTTTATATCTTAGCAATCATTAAATTATATTTTATATAAATACCTCTCTTATTTCCTCTGAAATAAAGTTAGTCAATTCAGTAAAATATACATACTTCCTTGCAAGCAATCTAAGAGATAATAAGATAGTTAAAGATAAGAAGTTTGAGGACTATAAGACCTTAAGAAAGCACTCCAATAAGAACTTGCTTATAACAAACTTGAGTTAGTCTAAGAGATATACCTTGAAGAGAATCTGGCATATTTGAAGGACTCAGCAACCACTATGTAACAATATATATACAATTAAGTATATTGCAATTAAGTATATCAAACATGTCTTCTACAGTATCACTTATAGTAGATACTATGATAATAGCTTCAGTATCAGATATAGCTTCAATAAGTATAGTGTAACATGCTGGCTCAATGGAGGCAAATTACAAGATTGGGGGTTGGTGTAGTTTGGCTTGAGCCCCCAGTTACTTTGTCAAAAAGCAACAAAATGTTCTAAGATTCCTGAGATCCTTGGTGTTTAGTGGTATAATAGTCAAAGCTGGATATCTGCAAGTGATTTATACATATGTCGATTTCCTAATTGAGATGGTTCTCCAGGTGTAGCAATGATTTGTGTGAATGGTTTTCCTTCTTGGGTCAACTGGAAATACCACAATTTTGTATAGTGAGGCAATTTCCAAAAGTATGCGATTTCTGGGTGACAGTCTTGGTGCGATGATCTCTGTACAGTGCGACGAGTTCCTTATGCGGATGTTCTGATAATTTGGTAGATAACTTGATTTGGCTCACTGGGAATCGTATGGTGTGGATTCTTCTTAGGCTCACTGGGAATAACAAATAACTTGGATGTTGCAGATGCGGCTTCAACTGGGAATACTGCTCAAATGGTGCAGGTTCTTCTGGGAATACGGATAACTCGAAAATGGTAGGTGACGTGAATTCTCCAGAATCAGTGGGCTTCTGGGAAATAACTCAGATTCTTGGCAAGTTACATCAAAGACTGGCTTTGTTTGTATGGGGTTACATCATAGACTGGCTCCACTGTGAAGTTGCATCAGAAAGACTGGCTTGTGGCAAGAATAGAGCTCTCTGGGAATGTGGCAAATGACTTGGAAATGGTGGTGAAGTTCTTCCTTGAACTTAGGTGAAATCTTTAGGCTTATCTGGTAAGTAAACCAAAAACGAACTCATTTTTTGTATTGAAAAGTGGACCAGAGTGGAAAAGGGGACCAATGCTCACAATCTCCTAATAGTGGCTGTAGAGTTCCTCTCAAAGTATGGTAGGCAGACTTGACTTTTGCTTTTGGATTCAATTTTGGACTGAGGTTTATTCACTCTTGTCTCTGGGGTAATTTATACAAGTTGGTTGCTATCTGGTTGCTATCTGACTAACTATAGATTTGCTATCTATAGTATGTTTGGGCAGATGGTCACTGTCCGGTAGACAGCCACTGTCCAGGGGACAGCCACTGTTCACATTATTCCCTTCTTTGGCTATCTTGTTATTTATACATTTTTCTGCAGCAATGGTTGCTGGTTACTATGCTATGCTAATGTTCATGTCACCTGGTTAGATTTTGAGATTGCTACATTTTGTAGTTTATCACATCAGCCCCCACTGAAGGATAGTCTATCTCAGACTGTTCTTCAGTCATCATTCCAATAAGTATAGGCATCTTCTGCATCTATGCCTGTTCCATCATCTTCATTGTCTGTATCTGGATCCCTCCATTCTAGCTCTGGATCTTCTTCTTGTTCTTCAGGAAACAGGAAGTCTACTTGTTGGAGAATACTCTGAAAGGTAGTCTCATTCATCTGATGGATATCATTGAGGTGGAAGTGAGACTGCACCAGGGCTCCAACATTTCATTTGTACAGGGTGTAGATTCATTTGGCAGTTCTTGCTTCTCGGCGGCTTATCCCAGCTGGTCCTCCAATATATGGCTGTTCTTCAAGCAATTGTCCAATGTTGTAGAAGGCCTGTAGATGGTAGATCTGTAGCAATCTTTGGACAATGGCAAGGTTCTCTTGATGCTTCTGGATCAATTGTATTGGAGTTCCTTCAAGTTGGCAGAACTGGGGTAAGGGAACTAGTAGAGCCTGGAAGGAGCTGAGGACCAATGTCTGGAGGTACTGATCAATCCTTTGGCTCATGGTGTGGAAGGAAGATATGGTTTGAGGCGATTGATGTGTACTGGTGTTCTCAGGGTTCGTCCATCCATGCTTCTTAAATAGATGCTAGTTCCTCTGATATTGTGTACAAGATAAGGCCCTTCCCATTTGGGTTCCAGTTTGGCAGCAAAATTAGTTTCAATTATGCTTCTCCAAACTAGTACTTGATCTCCAATCTTGATCTCTTGATCCTTTTGTTTTTGGTTATAGTACTTCTTTTGTCTTTCTTGGGCTTTGATAATCTGTCCTCAGGCTTGATTACATAACTGTTCTGCCTTTTTGAGGAGGCCTCCAAGTTTCTCATGGTCAGTGGTTCTGGTTTTCTTAGCAAACATCATTTCAAATGGCTTTTGTTTGGTGGAGGCAGCAGGGGTGTTCCGGATTTCCCATAGGATTTCAGGTAAGCAGAGGTCCTAATTGGTAGGATTGACTTGGGCAAGTCCTCTCTTGATGGTCTGGTTCATCCTTTTTATCATGCCATTAGTCTGAGGGTGGTATTATGTAGTCCATTTGAGGTAGATCTTGTGAATTTGGGAATAACTTATGATAAGGTTGTTGATGAATTCTGTGCCTCGGTCAGAGATGACTTCTTCTGGGGGCCCATATCTGAGTGTGAGTCCATGGAGGAGGCCTACAATGGTTAAGACATCTGCGATTTCCATTGGAAAAGCCTTGGGCCATTTGGTCAGATGTTCTACAAATACAAGGATATATTTGTTTCTTCTTAGTGTAACTGGTAGAGGTCCAATTACATCTACTCCCCATCTTTGAAAGATATGAGTGAGTGGGGGAATCGGTTGCAAAGGGGCTTGATAGTTTTTCTTTCCTTGGTACTTCTGATAAGTGTCACATTTCTGGATGATGTTTTGGACTTGAGTTCTGAGGTGAGGCCAATGTTGATACAGTTTTTGAATCTTGTCTTCTGTACTTGTCTGTCCTTGGTGGGCCTTCTGATGTTCTTTATGAATGAGATCTTCTTGTACCTTGATGGTCTGAGGAGCTTCCTTTAGGGTGTAGTTCCTTGGGACACCCTTCTTCTGGTTCATTGGGGCTGGTGGGAAAGTATATCAACATTGTTGTGAGCTTTCCCTGCTTTGTGGATGATGGTGATTTTGTAATCCTGAAGGATAAGGATCTAGTGGGCTAGGATTCTGGTGGGTTTCTTGTGGTTGAATAACCATTTGAGGGCTGTATGATCTGTGATCAGAGTGAACCTTTTTCCAATGAGGTAATGCTTGAACAGGGTGACTGCTCACATGACTGCAAGGCATTCCAGTTTGGTGCTACCATAGTTCATCTGCTGCTGGTTGGTAGCTCTGCTTGTACATGGTGCTGTTGATTGGGTCCTTCTTGGGCTAGAACTGCTCCAAGGCCATCTTTAGAAGCATCTGTATACAAAATAAATGGCTTCTGTAGATTGGGGCGCATAAGAATTGGTGCTGTAGTCATGTGGTTCTTAAGTTCTTTGAAGGCTGTTTCTTGTGACTCTGTCCATTTGAATGGTACTCCTTTCTTGAGAAGGATTTGGATTGGGGCAGTGATTTGGGCAAAGTCTTTGATAAACCTTCTGTAGTAGGATACTAGCATCAGGAATGATAGTGTTTCCTTTTGGGTCTTGGGTACTGGCCAATTGTTGATCTTCTCGGTTTTCTTGGGATCTGCATGGGTTTCTTCTTTTGAAACTATTAATCCAAGAAATTCAAGTTTCTGCTTCCCAAAGTAGCATTTCTTTGCATTCAATCTGAGGTGGTTCTTGCAGGTAAGCTTGGAGAGTTCCTCTAGGTGGTACAGGTGTTCTTCGAAATTTGCTGAATAGATGTTGGAATCATCCATATATACAATCAGGCAGTGGTAGATCAAGGGGTATAGACTGAATTCATCATCCTCTGAAAGGTGGGGGGTGCATTGCAGAGTCCAAAGGGCATTCAGAGGCATTCAAAGAGTTTTTCTAAAGCAAGAAAGGCTGTCTTTTGAATGTCTTTGGGGTCCATGGGGATCTTGTGAAATTCTGTAAAAAGGTCCATACTGCTGAAGTATCTGATATCTTGTAGCTGATCCAAAAGGTCATCGATTCTGGGCAAAGGATAGGCATCCTTTTCAGTGACTGAGTTAAGTTTTCTGTAATCTACACAGAGTTTCCATCCTCCTTTCTTTAGTACAATAAGTATAGGACTGGCCCAGGGGCTGGTAGAGGGTCAGATAACTCCATTGTCTAAGAGTTCTTAAATGTGCTCCTTTTCAAATGTTTTCAAATGATGGGGTATTCTATAGAGTTTCTGCCAGATGGGTGTAGCATTTCCTGTATTTATGCTATAGTGGTATGATGGATTGTATGGCAGGTTGCCATAATTGGTAGTGAAGATATCTTGATATTTATTGAGAAGTTCTACTAGTTGTTGCTGTTGTTGAGGTGTCAGTTCTTCTTCAATGTTGGTGGAAGACTTCACTGTCTCCTGGATCACAGAGGGGCCTTTCCTTTCTTCTGGGACCTTTTGCCATTTCCCGATAGGTTTAGTTCATAAATTCCCTATGAGTTCGGTTGAGAAAAGGCACCAGATGTCCTATGATAGTTCCTTTCAGCAAGATGATGGTCTCTCAACTTTGGTTGGTTCCTCAGGAGTGTACTGGGTTCATCTTGTCAGGGAATGTGTGTCCCTCTATGTCCAGATGTGGGATATCTTCCTTGGGTTCAAAGAAGAGGTTTCTGGGGTCGGGTGGTGCAAAGATTTCGAAGGCAGTTTGTTCTCTGGGCTCCAGGATGAGATTCCTGTACAGTCTGACTGATTGCTGGTACACTTGCTGGGGAACATTCCTCTTGAGGTGGTTGACTTGAAGGAGATGTACCTCCTTCCTATCTAAACTTCTGAATCCCTTGGCTTGTCTTGTTCCTTCAGTTAGTTCAGAGACTTCCTGTAACTGTGGGGTCTTGACCTTCATGAAGACTGCTTGGGCAATCTTCTGTCCCCGAATGATTCAGTGCCATTCTGCACTGCTGTTGTGTAGAATAACCTTGATTTTGCCTGTATATCCAGGGTCAATGGTTCCTCCTTCTATAGTTATCCCTTGTCTGGCAAGTCCAGACCTTGAGGTCAGTTGAATATAAGCTCCTTGGGGTGGCTGCATGGCTAATCTGGTTCTGACCATGAAGGTTTTTCCAGGCTTGATAGATTCGTCCTCTAGGCTGTAAAGATTATATCCTATATCCTCTGGGTGGGCTTTGGTCAGGGGTTTGGCCTTGGGGTGCAGCAGGACATACTGGGCAATATCCTTGCTGAGTTCGGGCTTTCCTAGAGCTGAAGCTCCACTAGCAGAGAGCCTCCAAGCTCTGAGGTTGAGGTGTGGCCATCTGGCTCTGGTAGAAGGGTCTCAGAGGTAGTTAATTCCTCTTCTTCCTGTAGAGTCTAGGGCTTCCATGAAGTTGGCAGCATCTTCTGCCCATCCTTGGTGGATTGCATGTCTGATGAGAGCTAGGATGTCTTCTCTCAAATCATAGATCTTGAGGATTCTTTTTCTAGGCTTCTTGGTCTGGTTTTTTCGAATCTGGCTTTTTTGGATCTGGCTTCGGTTATCTCCTTTCTTCAAAGTGTGCACTGCAACATCATGACTGAGGTGAATCTTCTGATGTCTGCAGTCTTGGCAGTCAGGGTGTCTCTCATGGTTGCAATATCCCATTGCTTGAAAATGATGTTCTTGGCTATTTATCTCTTGTTGTCTTGGGAATTGGTACTCATCTTGATCATAAGTTGGGGGAAGGGTAGACAAGGGGTATGTTTCTATTCAGGTGAAGAAGCCTTGTCCCCTGAATTGACTTTGTAATCTTGTGGTGACTTCTTGAAAGGTGGTGGACTGTGCAAGAGTAGTTGGGGGTTCTGGTCTCTGGGGTCTCTGTCTTTCTTGTTGGTCCAACAGATGACACTGATAGCAGTAGTCTTGAGGAGAGTGGAAGACCATTTTGTGTGGACATCTTCCTAGCCAAAAAGCCTTTTCTTGGTGAGTTTCTTTCTTGGGAATAATGGTGATTATACTGAGTCCTTCCTCTGTATTCCAAGGGTCATTGTCTTCAGGTGGTGTCCAGTGAGGGTCATCTCAGGGGATGAGTTCGGGAACTTCTTCCTCTTCAGGTACTTCTTGTTCAGGGACTTCTTGGTCAGAAGTTTCTTCTTCCTTGGATGATTCTTGACCCCAAATTGCTTGTACTTCTGCAGCTTCAGTTGCAGGTGTTTCTGGAACATGTCTGCATTTCTTCTTCTTTCTTCTGTACTCTGGGCAGGCTGTGCCAGGTGATTTCCTTGTTCCCATGATCTTGGAGGAGTGCTCAGGACACCTGTGTCTCTTGAGGCATATAGGGCATCCTTTGATTTCTCCTGCAATGGCTTCAATGGTGATAGGGATGGTATTCTTGGCCCACACATTGTCATCTGGTCTGTCATCCACCAGGTTAATCCAGAGATTGAGTCTGGGATCATTTTCATCTTTGGATTCTTCTTCCTCTTCTATAGTAGACTCCTCGCTGCTAGCATACTCTTCCTGAATAGTGACCTTCTTCTTCTTCTTTGATTGCTCATAGCTAGTCACCTTAACCCTATACTTCTTGCCTTGGTAATCAAACTTGAGTACTTGTTGGCCAATATTGACAACTGCATTCATTTCCTTCATCCAGTTGGTGCTAAGAATCATATCATAGGTGACAGCTTCAGTGACAACAGCTTTGGGAATGGAGAACTGAATGTGTCCAAGAGAGATGGTGATATTTCGTACTTCTCTAAGGGGTTGAGTTTGGGCTCCATCTGCTACTATGATGCTGAGGTTGGATGGTCCATCAATAGGCCATTAGAGGGTGTCCAAGAATCATTTGGTGATGATACAGACAGCTGCTTCTGTGTCTATAAGGATTTTTGCTTTTTGTCCTTCAATATCTCCATGTAAATAGGTGCTGACATGTCTTTCAGCTGCTTGGACAGGGATGGAAGCTGGTTCTTGCTGTGGGATTGGAACTCAGCCAGTGCTAGACCTGGTGGTTCTCAGCAATTTTTTTCAGACTCTAGCTGGTATCAGTTGCAAGAACTGCAGGAGAGGGACTTCCATCTTGGCTTCTTGAATCTTCTGCCAGGCTTTATTGTAAATGTCTCTAGGCATGGTCTTCAGAGTATACTTCTTCTTAGGCTTTGGAGCAGCAGGTTCCCATTCTTCTTGTTCCATTTCTTCATCTTCTGATAGCAACTCATTTGTTTCGGGCACAAATGGTGAGGGAGTTCAGGGAGGTGTTTCTATCTATTCCTCCTCATGCTCTTCATCTTCTTCCTGGATCATTCTTCTGCTGACATTTCTGGATGGCCTTCCTATAGGTTGCTTTCTTTTTTCTGCTGGGTAGACTGTTTTTCAGGTGGTAACCTTAGTAGGGTACAAGTCTAGATCACTGTAGTCTTCACTGTTGCTTACTTCTTTGAAATCTTCAACAGAATGGGCTTCAGTCTTCTTGTACTGAGTGTCATTCCTTCAGTTTGGTGGTTCTGAGTCCCTTCAGTCACTTCTTTTGTTGTCACATTCAGTGGCATAGTGTCCAAATTGTCCACAGTGGAAGCATTGGACTTGGGCTCTGTCTCAGATAGGGTACCTTCTTTCTTCTTGCTGGTAATTCCTATTATCTCTTGGTGGATAACCTTGGTTCCTCTGTGATGGGTATCCTCTGTTGTCCTGGTAGCTCCGATTTTCACATATGGTGAGTTTTTCAATCTGTCTAACCAATCAGTCCAACTTGGAGCTAAGGTCTTGGATTTTGCTTTTGTCCTTCTTTCCTTCTTTGGCTGGCTTTCTTTCTTCAGATCTTGTCCTTGAAGGAGTCCTTGTAGAGCTTTGACCAGGATATCTTCTTTATCTTCTTTCTTGTCATGATCACTCCAAGTAGTTCCTTGTCTGACATCAAAGAATCCTTGGGCTACATCTACTTGCTCTTCAGACCTTCTGATGCCTAGGGTGTAGACATGCTGGGCAATATTCGGAGGGATTCCATTCATGAAGGTCATTAGACCTATAATGTCCTGGTTGGTGGCATTGAATCTGGCAGCATGCATTCTCTTCTCTATTCTTATGAAGAAGGCTCTGAGTGATTCTTCAAGATTTATCTTCATCTCCATGATGGATTCTTGGGCCTTGTGGTGGGTTTCATTTCCTGCATACTTTTCAATGAGCCAGTGAACCATGGCCTTATATTATAGCTTATCAGACATTGCTGCTCATATCTGTCTTGCCAGTTCTGAACCTCAGTCATTTGCTGTTCAGTGGAAAATTCCTCTGGCTGGTTCTCTGAGCTGAGCCTTGTAAATGGCGATTTTTCTTTCATCTGAGAGATTCCTCAGGGCTGCAATTCCTTCAATTCCATCAGGGAACTCTCTGGGGTCTTCTTCTGGGTATCCTGCAAAGGTTGGCAATGAGGTGGCCATTTTGTTGTCACTTTCTTCTGATTCTGGTTCTAGTTTGGATTCTGATTCTGATTCACTTTCTGAACTGTCACTGGAGATGGGAGTGCTTGGATGTCTTGAGGATGGTGTTCTGGACCTTGGATGAAGTGGAATAGGCCTAGGTATTCTTGTAGGAGCTACTTCTAGTTCTGTAAGGAGTTGTAGTAGAGGTTCTATTGGTGAGATTGGTGGGACTAGTGTGGGGTATCTGGCTGTAAAGTATTGGGTTTGTGTGATAAGATCTTCTAGTTCTTGTGTAAGTTCTCCAAAATCTCTAGCAGGGCTGTCTGTATTGTCTGGTTGATCTGGTTGGGGATTTTGGGCTGTACTGCCTTCTGGTTCTGGTTAGGATCCTTTTAATGCTGGATAATTGGCAAGTCTTGAAGTAATTACTTCTCTTCCTGTCCAGATGCTGGTGATAACTAGTTCTCCTGTGGTGGCAGAGGTTGGTGTTAGGTCAAATATATCCAGTTTGACTGTGGGTTCTTGTGAGCTGAAAAGTCACATCAATTTTGAAATCTTCTCAGTTGAGCCCCCAAATGTAATGTGCCAGCTCAATGGAGGCAAATTACAAGGTGGAGTCCAAGTGACTATAAAAAA
>RBNI01006232.1:0-11570 GCA_003990745.1 Jimgerdemannia flammicorona
AAAAAAAAAAAAAAGAGATAAGTGGTGGTCTCCCCAACTTTGCAGAGCCTCTCCCCAAATAACAACCCTATAATGGTTCTAGTTTCTTTAAGAGAAAGTGGCTAAATCTGAAAGTTCTAGTTGATCTAAAGTAGCTTAAAGAGATACTTAAAGGGTTAAGTATTCTTGAAGGATTTCTGGAAGAAAATATTCTGAGCTTTATTTAGGTAGAGAATAAGAATATTTATATATAATCTGAAAGAAAGATCTGGAAGGATCTTGGAAAGAAAGAGAAATGCTAAGAAATAGGTTCTCAGTAAAGCTGACTAATACTATTCTACAATATTCTAAAAGGTTTCATGACTAGCTAAGATAAGATACTTAGTGTCAAGAAAAGACAAGAATGTTCTAGTAGTGTCTGAGTGCTGAGAGAAGGTTTCTAAGCAAGTAGAAGGTGGCAGAACATAGTAGAATGTTCAAGAAATGATAAGAAAAGACTAACTAAAAGATGCAAAAATAGACTAAGACTAAATATGATTATGAAATTATTACATCCCTCTCTCTTTAAGAACCAACATCCTCATTGAGTTCTTAGATAACACAAGACTAGATATACTTAATCAAAATTTCTCAAACTTATATCAGTATATTGATAGAGATTAGCCATCCTCATATAGAGCAGAGGGCCTATTACCAGACTAACTAACTGAGAAGAGTTCAAATCCAGCTAGTAGCTTTATTTCAGTAGACTTCTTGTTTATTAAATGTTCTGCTGGTTCTGGGGTCCCAAAGTAAACTTCTGATGCATAAGGCACTGATCTTTGCCATAGGTCATTAATAATCCAAGAAAGTCACTACAGTGATTGGACAATGTGTTTTGCCTTAAAGTCTTAAACTAGATCTTGAGAGTTCTTGAGGTTGATCAGTGGTTCCTAGGTAGTATCATATTTAGGGTAACCCATCCACTTGACTAGATATTCAGGATGGTGATAGCAGATTCATTTGTCAAGAATTTTCTCAGCTTCATACTCAATATAGTCTTCAATAATCACAGGGGTAGAAGGCTTAGGAATTTGACCAGGATAGGGTAGTGACTAGTTCCAGGTCTTGAGGTGTGATATATGAAAGACTGAGTATACTCTTATGGTTTCAGGTAGCTTGAGGCAGTAGGAGAATGCAGAGACTTGTTCAGTGATCTTGAAAGGTCTAATATACTTGGGTTGGAACTTGTTCAAAGAGCAGTTGACTTGAAATTATATCTTGAGGTTCTTGGTAGATAGTAGAACTTGGTCTCTAATAGTGTAAGTAATATCACAGCATTTCTTGTCAGCATACTTGGCTTAATGCTATTGAGTCTTCTGAAGGTTTATAGTAGCAATCTTAAGTAGTTTGTCCATTTTGTCTATAAGGTTCTTAGTAGTTGAGACTTATATTTGACTGCTTTTCTTAAAAGAGAATAGACTTGCAGGGGTCTTGGGATCTTGACCATGGAGTAACTGAAAAGAGGAAAGACCAGTAGATGATTAGACAGTATTGTTGTATACAAACTCTGCATAAGTCAGGTAGTGGTCTCAATCATCTTACTTATAAGAAAAATAGTTTCTAAGCATTTGTTCTAGGGCTCTGTTTATGCACTTAGTTTGTCCATCAGTTTGTGGGTGAAAGGCAATAGATATAGCCAATTGGATTCCCAGAGTCTTGAAGAGAGTTTGCCAGAAGTGACTAGTGAACTTGGGATCATGATTACTGATAATTACTCATGATAGACCATAGTGATGGAAGATAGACTTGAAAAAGATTCTTATAATCTCAGGTGCAGTAGCATTGGTAGTAGTTGGTTCAGCAACTATAGTCTTAGTCAGGTGATCAATGAATATGATGATAGCATTAGCATCAGATTGAGTTTATGGTAGTTGAGTTACAAAGTCCATGGTAACTTATTTGAATTTCTTAGTGGAAATTGGCAGTAGTTGTAGCAAACTGGCTAGTGCTTGGTTGGTAGACTTGTTGCACTGACATAGATCACAGCTAGCAATATAGTTCTTGATTTCCTTGACCATGCTTGGCCAATAATAGTGGCATTGAATATTCTTGACAGTCTTCTCAATTCCCAGGTGACTAGCAAGAGGGGAGTTATGGTGTTTTTGTAAAACCTTATAGTGTAGGTTCATGTTTTCAGATAGATAGACTTGATCTTGATGATAGATCAGGTTGTTCTCAACAGTATATATATCCTTGAGCTCATTTGAGAAAACTTTAGTGGCAACTGTATCTTCTTTATAAGCTTGCCTGATTTGGTCTAGGAATTTTGATACCAAGGTGACCTGTATAATTGTGGTGAGGTCTGGGTATCTTAATAAGATATCTAGTACTACAAGTATCTTGCCAGGCTTGTAGATAATCATCAGGTTGAAAGTTTGAAGCTTGAGACTCTACTTGACTTGTAGATATGACAGGGTAGATTGGGTGTTGATATACTTGAGGGATTGATGATCAGTGATGATATCAAACTCAATACCTTCTAGATAGTATCACCAGTGGTCTAGTGTATATATTATTGTCAGTAGTTCCTTCTCATGAGTGGCTAGCTTTTGTTTAGCTGTGGTCAACTTATAGAACTTGAAAGTAATAGGATAATGTTCTTTGCCATTATCTTGTAACAGGACTGCTCTAATGGCAAAATTTGATGCATCAGTAGTAACTGTGAATTTTAGATCTTAATCTGCATTATACAGGACTAGAGTATAGGTCAGATAGTTCTTGAGTTCTTGAAAGACTTCTTGATAGAAGAGATCCTAAGTGTAGAGTATATAGTGGTCTGGTGTGAGGTCTTTCTCATGAGGTTAGTCAGTGGCTCAGTAATACTAGAGAAGTTTCTGACAAAGCAGTAGTAGTAGTCAGCTAGATCAAGAAAGGATCAGAGTTCTGTGAGGTTTAATGGAATAGGCCATTCTTTAATTACTTCTATCTTGTGTGAGTCTACTTGAATTCCTTATGCAGAGACAATGTGGTCAAGATATTCGACTTGTTCTTTGAAGAATTCACACTTCTTGAGCTTAGTGTAAAGCTTGTATTTTTGCAGAATCTTCAGAACTATTCAAATGTGTTTGAGGTGTTCTTCTTTAGTTACACTAAAGATCAGGATGTCATCAAGATATACCAACAGAAAAATAAATAGTTGGTCCTTGAATATCTTATTCATTAGGATCTGGAAAGTAGCAGATATATTGATGAGACTAAATGCTAAGACCAGAAATTCATAGAGTCCAAAGAGGATCATGAATATAGTCTTGAGAATGTCTTCTGGCTTGATTCAAATCTGGTGATATCCTGACATAAGGTCTAACTTGGTGAAGTACTTGGCATTCTTGAGGGCATCAAAGATTTGATTAATCAAGGGTAGCAGATAGCAGTTCTTGATAGTGAGTTTGTTGAGTACATGGTGGTCTATATATATTTACAGAGTACTATCCTTCTTCTTGATGAATAGGACTAGTGAGCCATAAGGAGATTTGCTTGACTAGATGGCTCCTTATATAAGTAGTTCTTCTAGTTCCTTCTTGACTACTTCAATTTCAAGTAGTGATATATGGTATATATATTTCTTAGGTGGTACAGCTCCTGGGGTCAGTTCAATTTCATGATCAACTTCTCATGTAGGTGGTAGATTAGGTAGCTTATCTAGAAAGATATCCTTGAATTCTTCTAGTAGTAACTTGATGCTTTTATTAACTGATAGTCTCTTGTCTTGTTTCTTAGAACAGACCATTATGATAAAGGTATATATTGCCTTCTTAAGTACTCTCTTATACTGTATAGCTGATAGTGTTACAATCTGGGTCTTACTTGTGGTCTTGTCTGTCTTAATAGTGATATTGGCTCCATCTTGAAGTAGAGTGACTTCATTCTTATACCAATCAATATCTGGGTTATATTTCATAAGCCAGAGTTTTCCTAAGATCAGGTTATGATCTCTTAGTGGTACAATCTCAAAGTCTACTTATTCCCAATATTTCTGGATCTTGATGGATAGTTTGGTAGCAATTGACTTAATGGGGTGTAGAGTACCATCTGTGGTGACTATATTATTGTTCTTGGGTACAAGCTTGATAAGAATCTTGAGACTTTTGATGAGGTTCTAATTAATGAAGTTTACTATAGCTCTGCTGTCTATAAGTACTTGAACTTCTTTTCCTTTAACTAGGCTTTTGAAAATGAATATAGCTTGAGCTCGATTTCACTAAGACTTGCTGCTTGATCAGTGCTGTAACAGTTCTAGTTTCTAAATGAGGAAGTGACTAGTTCTGGTAGTTCTAAGTAGCTCGAAGAGATACTTAAGGATTCAAGTATTCTTGAAGGATTTCTGAGAGAAAATATTCTGAGACTTTATTCATGAGAACAAAGGGGATATTTATACAAGATCTGAAGGAAGGATCTGGAAGGATCTGAGAAATCAAAAGAAAATGCCAAGAGGAAAGTTCTCAGCAAAGATGACAAATGATGACAAATAAAGTTCTACAAGTTTCCAGAATATTCCATGACTAGCTAAATAAGTACTAGTTAATGCTTGGCACCAAGAAAGAGATTTCTAAGTATGCAGAAAGTGCTGGAAGGTTATAGAACATTCAAAAAAGACAGAGAAAAGAAATAAACTATACTAAAGTGTTACATCTCCCCTTCCTTAAGAATCAATGTCCTTATTGAATTCTCAAAGTTACACATAACAAACAGTAAGACTAAAAGAAACTTCAAATTAAATATATCGACTCATTGGTAAGGATTGGCTGTCCTTGTATAAGGTGAGGGCCAAAGTATCATCTTAATCAGATGAGAACTAGTTCGAACCTCATTGGTTGCAGGATTTATAGGGTTATTCTATATCTCTTGTTTCTGATACTATATCCCTTAGAGAGCCCCGATATATAATGTGCCTGATCAGCACAGTAGATCATCTACTATCTAAGTAGAGAACCTCATGGACAGTCAATGAGTTCCTTTTTGCTCGAACTCTTAGATGAGGTCTTGGGAGTTCTTGAGATTGGCAGCAGGTTTCCAGATAGCATCATATTCAGAGTAACCCATCTACTTGACTAGGTATTCTGTGCGATGGTATCGGACTCACTTGTCTAAGATTTTCTCAACTTCATACTCAATGTAGTCTTTAACTATGACTAGTGCTGATGGTGTCAGAATTTGGCCAGGGTATGGGGGTGACTGATTCCAGGCCTTGAGTTGTGATACATGGAATACTGGGTATATATACATGGTTGTTGGCAAGTTGAGATAGTAGGACCAGGTGGAGACTTGCTCAGTGATCTCAAAGGGTCTAAGGTACTTGGGCTGGAATTTGGCTGACTGGCAGTTGACTTGAGATTGAGCCTTGATGTTGTCGGCTTTGAGTAGAATCATATCACCAATGTTGTATATGACATCTTGCCACTTCTTATCTGCATACTTAGCTTAATGTTGCTGAGTCTTTTGCAGGTTTGTAGTGGTGATCTTGAGAAGGGAATCTATTTTGTTGATAAGGTTCTAGGCTGTGGGGACTTGTGTGTAACTGGATTGCTGGAATGGGACTAGGCTTGCAGGGGTCTCAGGGTTTTGACCGTGAAGTAGCTGAAATGGGGAAAGGCCAGTTGATGATTGGTTGGCATTGTTGTAGATGAACTCGGCATAGGTCAGATAGTGGTCCCAATCATCTTGCTCATAAGACACATAGTTTCTGAGCATTTGTTCAAGTGTTCTGTTCATTCACTCTGTCTGTCTATCAGTTTGAGGATAGAAGACAGTGGACATAGCAATTTGGATTCCAAGGGTCTTGAAGAGTGCTTGCCAGAAGTGACTTGTGAACTTGGGATTGCGGTCACTGATAATTACTCAGGAAAGTCCATAATGGTAGAAGATAGTCTTGAAGAAGATTCTTGCAATTTCTGAGGTAATGGCATTGGTTGTGGTTGGCTTGGTGATTGTAATCTTGGTGAGATAGTCCACAAACACAACAATAGCATCATAGCCTGTTTTGGTTTGTGGGAGTTGCACAATAAAGTCCATTGTGACTTGTTTGAACTTCTTGGTCAGAATTGACAAGGGTTGTAGAAGACCGGCGGGTGCTTGGTTGCTTGACTTGTTTCTTTGGCAAAGATCACAGCTTTGGACATACTTCTTGATTTCCTTGAGCATGTTTGGCCAGTAGTAGTTTCATTGGATATTCTTGATGGTCTTCTCAGTTCCAAGGTGACCAGCTAGTAGGGAGTCATGATGTTTATGAAGAATCTTATACCGTAGTTCAGGGTTGGCAGGAATATATACTTTGTCTTAATAGTACACAAGGTTGTCCTTGATGGTATACTTTTCCTTGAATTTCTTGATATTTCTTTGTAGAACTAGAGAGTTTTGTTCATATGCCTTCTTGATTTAATTGAGGAATTCAGGTGCCATGGTAACTTATAAGATTGCAGTAAGATTAGGTCTTCTTGACAGTGTATCTGGTATAACTAGAGTTTTGCCAGGCTTGTAGATGATGTTTGGGATAAAGGCCTGCAGTAGTTGACTCCACTTGGCTTGTTGGTGAGAAAGGGTTGGTTGAGTGTTGATGTACTGAAGGGACCTGTGATCGGTGATCACATTGAACTCAACTCCTTCTAGATAGTGTCGCTAGGTCTTGAGGGCATGTATGATTGCCAGGAGTTCCTTTTCATGAGTAGCCAGTTTTTGTTCCACTGGAGACAATTTTCTTGACTCAAAGGCAATAGGTCAGTGTCCTTGACCATCATCTTGAGAAATGACTGCACCAATGGCAAAGTTAGATGCATCTGTAGTAACCGTGAACTTCAAGTTTGGGTCCATGTTTCTCAGGATAGATGCCTGGGTCAGGTGGTTCTTGAGTTCTTGAAAAGCTTGTTGACAGAAAGTATCCCAGATATAGGGGACATAGAGGTCAGAGTTGGGTTCTTTTTACAGGAGGTTTGTCAAAGATTCTGCAACAATAGAGAAGTTCTTGACAAATCAACAGTAGTATCCAGCCAGACCAAAGAAGGACCTGAGTTCAGTGAGGTTTGCTGATACAGGCCACTGTTCAATAGCTTGTATTTTCCTTGGGTCTACTTGAATTCCTTTGGCTGATACAATGTGTCTAAGGTATTCAACTTGATCCTTGAAAAATTCACATTTCTTGAGCTTTGTGTAGAGCTTGTTCTCGTGGAGGATCTTGAGGACTTGTTCAATGTGCTTGAGGTGTTCTTCTTCAGTACTACTGAAGATCAGGATGTCATCGATGTATACAAGTACAAAGATATAGAGCTGGTTCTTGAAGACAGTTTGTATGAGATCTTGAAAGGTTGCTGGTACATTGGTGAGACCAAAGACCATGACTAGAAATTCGTAGAGTCCAAAGGGTGTTATGAAGGCAGTCTTGGATATGTCTTCTGGCTTGATTCGAATTTAGTGATACCCAGAGGTGAGATCAATTTTGGTGAAGTACTTTGCATTTTTGAGAGCATCAAAGATTTGATCTATGAGTGGTAGCAGGTAATGGTTCTTGACTATGATCTTGTTGAGTGCTTGGTAGTCTATGCACATTTGCAGAGTATCATCCTTTTTCTTGACAAATAGGACTGGGGAGCCAAAGGATGACTTGCTTAGCTGAATGGCTCCTCGCTCGATGAGTTTATTGAGTTCCTTCTTGACTGCTTCAATTTTAAGTGGAAACATGTGGTACATTTTCTTCTTAGGTATAGCTGCATCAGGTATCAACTTGATTTCATAGTCATGGTCTCTTGAAGGTGGTAGACCAGGTAGTTTGTCCAGGAAGACATCCTTGTACTTGTTCAGCAGTAACTTGACACTTTCATTAATTAATAGCTTCTTGTCTTCTTTCTTTGGTTGGATCAGTTTCACAAAGGCACAGATAGCTTTCTTGAGGGCTTTCTTGAACTGAATTGCTGAAAGGATAGCAATTGGGGTTCTCATCTGAGTCTTGTCTGGCTTGATAGTAATGTTGGCTCTATCCTGAATCAAGGTGACTTCATTCTTGGTCCAATCAATCTAAGGGTTGTGCCATGTAAGCCAGGGTTTGCCTAGGATCAGGTTATGGTCTCCTAGTAGTGCTACCTCGAAATCTAAACATTTCCAGTACTTCTGGATCTTGAGGAGAAGTTTAGTGGCAATTGAGTTGATTGGTAAGGTAGTGCCATCTGTGGTGACAACTCCACCATTCTTACCAGCTGGTTTGGTAAGAATCTTGAGCTTGTTGATGAGGTTCTTGTTGATGAAGTTCTCAACAGCTCCACTGTCTATAAGAACATCTAGTTCTTGTCTCTTGACTAGACCTTTGAAAATGAGTATTAAATTGGCTTGGTTCTCAGCTATGCTTACAACTTTGTCAGTACTGCCAAAGCCTTTCTGATCTCGCTTGGTTGAAGACAGCTTGGTGACTTCTTTGATGACTGGTAGGGTGGCTCGCTCCAGAATGAGCTGTGCAATTCTGTCTCCTTCATTGACAGTGTATGGTTGGTTCTTGTGGTTGACTAGCAGGACTTGTATTTTACCTCAGAAGTCAGGGTCAATGACTCCAGCACCAACATCCAATGAGTACCTGAAACTGAGGCCAGATCTTGGTGCAATCCTTGCATAATGTTCCTTAGGGATTTCAACTGAAAGGCCAGTTGGAATGAGCCTTCTTTCATGTGCAGGAATAGTAACTTGTTGTACTGCTTGAAGGTCCAAACCAATGGCTCCTTCTGACTATGCTTGAGGGATCTGGGCCTTGGGGTTGACTTGCATGAAATTGAGTACAACTTCTTGTTCAACTGATTGACCTTGAGTGTCTTTGGACAGAACCAGGATCCTCTTTGGTTTGGCCATTTTCTTGGGACATTTAGTTATAATGTAACCAGGCTGATGGCAAAAGAAGCAGGCTCCAGCCTTCTTAAGGCACTCCTTTTCCTCAGGTGTAAGCTTGCCTTTCTTGCTCTTATCGATGGTGTCTAGGTCCATGGGGGCAGGTCCAACAGTTCTGACTTTGGGTTCCTCCCTTCTGTGGTTATTGTTGTTGTTGTTGAAAGGTGGTCTCTTCTGTTCAAAGCAGTGATCATAGGTGATGACATCAAATCTATCAGCAATCTTCATCACTATATCTAGGTCCTTGAGTTCTTCTAGTTCAACACGAACTTGGGTTTGACCTTTCAGGCCTTGGATATACTTGTTGACCTTCTCGTCTTCAGTGACATGTGGTAATTCTAGCAAGATTGACAGGAATTGTGCATTATATACTTGTACAGACTTGAGTTGTTTGATATTTGCCAGATGGTCTTGTGTGGCCTTGGTGCTGTTGACTGATTTGAATTGGCCTTGAATAGCATCAGAGAATTTGCCCCAGGTCTTGATTCGGCCAGAGAATCTGGTATTCTAGACATGATTTTATCACCAGATTGTAGAATTTCCTCAGAGGAATGTGGCAGCAAATTGGACTAGTGTTGCTTCTTCCAAATTGGTCAGTTCTCCATATTGCTCCAATTGGAAAAGCCAGGCATCAGTAGACAGTCCTCCTCTTTGACCATCAAAAGTATCGGGCTTCTGAGGCTTGATATTAACTACTGTCAGATATATTGATGTCAGTGGAGGTGTGGAGGTATGGGCAGAGGTCTTGCTTTTCTTTCTTTTTATGCATTCTTGAAGTTAAGCAATCTGAGCTAATGTGGTCTGCAAAAGACTCTTGATGGCCCCATTTGACTGAGTAGGATTTTGCTGTTTCTCTTCTTCTTGCTAATTGTATAAGGCATTGTCTGGACCATAGGTACTATATGAAGGATTCCACCCATTGTTCTCTATAGTATTGTGACTGATATCTTGAGAGGTGTCTTGATAAGGCTAGGTGTAACTTAACTACTGCTACTAAGTGTAACAGTTCTAGTTTCTAAATAAGAAAGCAACTAGTTCTAGTAGTTCTAAGTAGCTCAAAGAGATACTTAAGGATTTAAGTATTCTTGAAGGATTTCTGGGAGAAAATATTCTGAGGCTTTATTCATGAGAACAAAGGGGATATTTATATAAGATCTGAAGGAAGGATCTGGAAGGATCTGAGAAATTAAAAGAAAATGCCAAGAGGAAAATTCTTGGCAAAGATGACAAATGATGATAAATAAAGTTCTACAAGTTTCCAGGATATTCCATAACTAGCTAAATAAGTATGCAGAAAGTGCTGGAAGGTTATAGAACATTCAAGAAAGACAGAGAAAAGAAATAAACTACACTAAAGTGTTACAAGTGCCACTAAAACCTTTTTGATCTTATTTGGTTTCAGGGAGTTCTTGGACTTCTATAATCTTAAGTTGACTGGCTTTTTCTAGGATTATTTACACAACTCAGTCTCCTTCCTTGACTGTGTAGTCTTGATCCTTCTGGTTGATAAGTAGAACTTGAACTTGTCCTTGAAAGTCTGAGTCAATGACACCAGTACCTATACGCTCCTTTCTCCGCTACCTTACCAGTCACAAGGTTTGGTAGGCGACCTTCCAAGTCCCCTTTCCCCTATTATTACCCCCTCTACCTCGGGTTGGTTTGCTATGCCTGCAGGGGCATGGTGGGAGGAGGGCAATGGTGATGAGTTGCCCCTTTATCGGTGTCGGATCAGTGCTTCCTCCACTTTTTCGCGGATTCTGGTGCCTTCAGCTGCGTCTGGGGTATACCCGTTTTGGTGCGGCGCCTTCTTCCTTTTGCCGTCGCCAACAAGGAGTTGTCTCGGTGTGTCTCGGGCTATGTAGGGAGTTGGCTGACCTTGGGCGTCAAGTGCTCAGTGTAGGTTACCTGCAGGTCCTCGGTGCCTGTGGTGGGGCCCTCTGGCTTTGGCGAGCTTCCCGGCAAGCACGGTTCTGGCGTAGGTGACTGCTTTTCGGGTGTTGTCGGGATGGGAGGGGAGATGGCTGTCACAGATAGGAGGAAGGGCGATAACAGTGAACCAGTAGGGTGCCAGGCTGGGGGCGGTCATCTGGGCTGGGGCAGGTGCTGCTTCGGTGGGGCCTTTTGATTGGTGCAGCATGATTAGGTGGTAGGTGACACTCTCGGCTTCTTTTGGTGGGTAGCGGGGTGAGGCCCCAGTCATCAGGGGGGGTCGGGGGGCCCGAGGCTACCCATTTCAGGCATCTTGGCTGCACTCAACTGGAACCGGGAGCTGACATGGCAATGTGATCGAGGCCCGCAGGCTTGAGTAGTGGGGTATTGGGGGTCTCCTCCCACCTCATGTGTAAGTCCTTTACTCACCTCACCTGGGAGAACCAGGCCCTACCCACCGTATTGTGCTTTGATGAGGGTTTTTTCTTTGCCTGTCATTCTCTTTGGGGTGACAGGGGCTATTCTATTCAGCTCGGGCGTGGCCTTGTACATACGTTGGGTTCTCAGGCATGTGCTTTCGGTCGTTGGCATATGGTTGGGTTTCCCCTGGTGGTAGGGAGAGCATGGTGCGCAGAATGAGGTGCGGGCCATCATAGGCCCTGCTGCGCCTGGCATGGTCGAGCTGCTAGACAATAGCTAGCCTAGGTTAATGGGGGGGCAGTGCTTGGTGGGTGGTGGGGGAGGGTTTTGGCCTATATAGTCTA
>RBNI01006233.1:0-11569 GCA_003990745.1 Jimgerdemannia flammicorona
GGTTGTAGTATGCTGGCAGTTGTGGTTCATGTCGCTCGTACTCGGGTGATGGAGTGGTTGGTTCAATCTCGAGGGTTGTCTGAAGGTACAGGTTGTGTTCTCCGGTCTCTTCATTGTAGTTGAAGTAATCAGGGGTGAATGCAGGTTGGTATTCGTGCCAGTGGTCATTGTCCCAATAAGTCTCGTATGTGGTTATGAACTGTTCTAAGTTCATCAGCAGAGTTGGTGGTGTGATCAGAGTTGGAAGGGATCCTTGGCTTGAGGTTGTGTCGGCGTCGGAAGGATCATTGTCTTCTGCTTTGTCTTTATCGAAGTTGATTATATCATAGACGTCCTTCATGGCGTATTCAACTTGGGGCATTTGCAGGATGTGATCGTCGGGGTGTGGGAAGGTTCTGTCTGTGGTTTCAACGTACTCAAGATACTTGTGGTTGAGTTCTTGTATCATGTCGTCAATTTGGCCATAGGACAGGGTAGCAACCATTTCGCTGGTAGTGACTCGGAGGCGAGGAATAAAGGTGCTGTACTCATAAAAGAGTTCTCGGTGTTTGCGGGCGATGAGTTTCTGGTGTTGAGACATCTGGGTAATGTCTGTGTCATGGTGGTGTTCAACCATGTCTTCTAGGAGGCGGCCGATCTGGTAGTAGCTTGAGATTTGTCCAATTCGGTGGGCCTCGTTAAGCATGTTCAGGGCATTCCATCGGGCTTCCACGAAGTAGAGAGGTGCTTGGCTGTAGATATTCATGAGGGGCAGAGGGGGTGTGGCTCGGTTGACAATAGCATTCCAAATGTCAGCACGGATGCAGTTGTAGATCTCGGTAGTTATGTTTATGTATTTGGAAGTTGTGGTTGTTATTGTTTTGGTTCTTCGTTTTGACACGTCTCAGGGCTGGGTATATATGCATTTGTTCTGGATTGGTAAGATTCCATTTGTGTGGATCTTGTGTTCTGTGACTTGGTATTGACTCAGCTTTGTGCACTGTGACTTCTGTTTGACTTAGCTTCGTGATCTTGCAGGTGATTTCCAGATTTGTTCGGAGATTGCGTGTGATTTCTGTGGCTTGGAGGTTGTGCGCTTACAAGCATAGTCCAGATAGCCCCTCACTAGTATAAATACCCCCTCCCCCAGACCTCAGAATCTCAGACTTGAATACCTGAACAATCTGAACACAACTCCTGAGCACTTCCCCACAATATCCCTTCACATAACTACTCCTAGTATAGCAATATCATGAATAGCGAATAAATCTATTTAATAACCCACAAATCACTCTTAAGTAAATCTGCTCCCCATTAGGTCCCACACCTAACCCTATTATGAAATTTCCTAATTGGGTATTGTCTGCAGCAATATACCAATTCAACTAAGCTGGTCTTAGTTTCTTGAACTTCCTGAAATACGGAAAATCCTGAACATCCAGAACTAGTCCGGAAAAGGACTTTGGTTGAAACATCAACCCGATCTTGAAATCAATAAGCATAGAGGATGTACTCCATATGAAATTGATCTTGACTATAAGAAAACAGTCTTCCAGAATATCTAGAACTTCCAGAAAACCCTTCCAGAACTATGTAATGGTTACCCTAAAAAGCAACTCTCTTACATCTATACTTATTGATTTCAAGATTGGGTTGACATCTCAACCAAAGTCCTTTTTTGGACTAGTTTTGGATATTTAGGATTTTCTGTATTTCAGAAAGTTCAAGAAACTAAGACCAGCTTAGTTGAATTGGTATATTGCTACAGATAATACCCAATTAGGAAATTTCATGATGGGGTTAAGAGTGGGACCTAATGGGGAGTGGATTTACTTAAGAGTAGTTTGTGGGTTATTAAATAGGTTTATTTGCTATTCATGATATTGCTATACTAGGAATAGTTGTGTAAAGAGATATTATGGGAAAGTGTTCAGGAATGTTCTTATGTATTCAAGTCTGTTTAAGTCTAAGATTCTGAGGTCTGGGTGAGGGGGTATTTATACTAGTGAGGGGTTATCTGGACTATGCTAGATATGGATGTAGTACTTAGTACCTTGCTGAGTCAGAATGCAGTCATATAGTATAAGTGTGATCTGACATATTAAGAGATTGTCTGACTACTGAGTCAGTTTACAGTCATATTATATAAGACCAATCTAACTATACTATGACTGTTAAGCTATTTATAGATTTAGATGCTATCTGGTTAATCTTTGATGACATCACTATTGATGACATCATTTCTGACAAAGTCTGAGAGTTTTCTAACTTCTGACATCATCAGTTTCAAAGATATCATCACTTCTATCTCTTGCAAGATTAAGGCTATCCTTGGTGGCAGTGGTTGTATAAGGATAACAGGTCTTGGTTCTCTCTTTTTTTTGGACTGTTGGCATATTTGTAAGGACTGGCCATTCTTGTCTAGGGCAAGGGCTCCCAATGTTGCTGCTGGGGGTTCAAACCTCTCAGAAATGATATTTTCTATAATCCAAGGCAATTTCTAGTAGTAATATCTGTCACATGAATAGCTTGAGATTGGTTTCAATGATGTTGGCTTTCTTGAGTTCAGATGAAGCATCTGTCACTCTCCAATAGAGGTGACACAGATAGAGTGAATAGAGTTGATCAAATACATTTTACTTCTGCTAAGTAATGAGGTCTTGTATAGTTATAGTGTATCTTGGTCTTGAGTTGATAAGTATAGTTCATGAACCTTTGATAGATGAGATAGGGTTCTTCTTGTCTTAGTTTAATTTTGGTACTTTCAGTTTCCTTTTGTAATAGTATAGTATACCAAACTAGTTATAGAGGTTCAGAGTCAGTCTTATAGTTGTAGTACTTCTTCTGGTATTCTTGTGTCTTGGTAGTAGGTTTTTGTACTTGCTGACATATTTTGTATAACCAGATGATCTCTTCAGTAACTTGTTTTGTAGTCTCACATGTGGTTTCCAAATTAGTTCTAAGGATGACATGCAATTTTGGTGGCTTGGAGATTGTACACTTATAACTCTCCCCTTCTTAGCTTTTAATGTTTTTGTCGAGACCTTCTAATTTGTTCTAGTGTTATTGTACCATTTGGATGGTTCTTGTGGCTATGTTTGTTGAGGATTTGTTCAACTTTGTATTCTTCTTGATCATTAATAATGATAGGTGCAGGTGGTTCTATGGTTCAGTTCAGAAATATATCTCAGACTTTCTGGGGTAAGAGTCTGACATAGCTATCAACTTTGGAAAAGTCTTCTTCAGAGTTCTTGGATTCTCCTTTGGATGGGTGGATGGAGATAACAAAGAGAGGACATTTCTTGGTCAATTTCTTGAGCTGTAGCTTATTGATACAGGTGATCTTTGGTCTAGAGTCACTAGAGCTGAGTGGGTCCTTTTCACCTTATAGTTTGAAGTTGTGGCATCCTTTCTTGATAGTCAGAGAATAGTTTATCCAATTGATCATGAGGAAGTAGTATGATCTGGAGGGTAACATGTACTCAGTAGTTACTAATTTGGAAGGGTAGATTGTGGACTTTCTTGCTAATAACATGTGAGGTTCCATCAGCTATAGCAACTGCTTGAGTTTATTGTACCAGAGAGGTGAAGACCTTGAGTCTGTTGGCTGTTTCTTCATTGATGAAGTTGCCTGAGGCACCACTGTCTATTATAATCTTAACAGGTGCTCAGTTAACAAAAGCTTGAAGTATAAGTAGTTTGTCCAGGCATCTCTCTCCAGTATCTCTCAGGTTACACAACTTTTGGGAAGCAACTACAATATCATTTTTGGAGAAAAGAGACTAACAACATAGTGACCAACAGGCAATCTGAGGTGCGTACTGAGCAGGGCGGCCTGAGTGCATTCAACTGGCAGTAAGTGGGGAGAGGCCCTGGCCTGAGGGGAGGTATGAGGGGACTGCTGGCAGGTGGGTGTGGAAGGGGAGGAGGCGGTAGTGGAGGACAGGGATCTGGAAGGGTGAGCTTTGCTGAGACAGTGAAGGGGAGAAGGCAGATGTCGGGGCTGGAGGGTTGGTTGAAGAAAGGCAAGGAAACGGAGAAGACAACAGTACAGGGGGGAGTAACCCTTGGTGGAGGGGGCAGTGGGACTGGAGGTGTAGTGGCTGGGGGGGGTGTGACAGCTGATGGAGACAGGACTGCTAATCTGAAAAAAAATCCAGATGTGACTGTGGATAGTGCAGCTGAGCGACTGGGGCTTGGGAGACAAGGAGATTTGGCAGATGATGTGACAGGCCTGGTGGTGGCACTGTTACTCAAGAAATCAATTTCAGTATTTGCAGTGACACTGTGCTTCTGGAGCCTAGCAGTGATAGTGAAAATGGTATTGGGGCTGATTGCTAAGCAGGTGGCTGGAGCAGCATCTGTAAAGTTTCTGAAGGGACTGAAGGGAGTAGAGGTGGGCTTCGAGGAGGCTGAGCCATTGGAGGAAGCATTGAAGGTTGAATTGGTAGTTGGGGAAGTGTGTGTACCAATGGCTCGATGTCTGAAATGGGACCCCAGAGTGGTCCAACTGTTGGTGAAAGGGGTGCCCACAGTGATGGCAATAGAGACAAGAAAGAGAGTTGAGGAGGTCATAGCAGAGTATGGAGAGGTGGTAGATATTGGATTTAGAGTCTAGGAGGGGACCTCGCTTAGGACTGGAGATGTGGATGTGAGGATTCAGTTGGCAGGGAAGGAGGCAACTGGGAAGGCAAGAGACTGGCCTTCTGGTATGGTCTGGAGGATGATCGTGTGCAAGGTGATAAGGATGAAGGGGAGTGAGGAGGAGGAAGAGGACCTATTAGAAGTGCTGGAAGAGCTGAGTGGTGCAGTGGAATGGCAGGCAAAGGCTTGGAGGGCCTTTGAGGAGGCAATGCACTTGGAGGTGATGGATGGGAAGCAGATTCGAGTAAGCAAGGAGTAGTGGGAATGAGATCAGGGATGTAAGAGGCAGAGGGAACTGCTGGCAAAGATGAAGGGTGGACCTCAGAAGGAGATGAGCAGGATAGTGGACATGGGGGGGGCCAAAGTGAGTGTCTGGGCAGGTGAGGGAGGTAAGAGTGCTGGGAAGAGGACTGGTGAGAATCGGGAGATGACTGGCAAGGACCCATATGCAAATGGTACACTGGAGGTTTGGGATGAGACATGGGAGAATTCTCCAACCCCTACTCTCCTTATCAGGCAGGGCCCAGCTTCCCGAAATATGGTGGTGGAGAATATGCCAATGCGGGGGGCCCAGAGAGTGCAATTTGGAGTTCTGGAGGCAGCGAATGGGGGACTAGTGGTGGCGGTTGGTGAGGAGGAACTGGTGGATGTCTCAGAGGAGTGGGATGAGGCTGTGAGTGCTGGGGCTGACACCATGATGTTGGATGGTGGGAGACTGGCAACCCCTGGAGAAAAAGAGGTAGGGAACTTACTTTGGATATGCAGGATGATGAACAACCTGGCAGCTGAGGAGCTAGGTGAGGTGGATTTGAGGGTTATGAGCGACGAGCATTGGGTGAGGATCCTGCAGGGGGAAGGGGTGGTGATGGCATTGAAGACAGAAATTCTTGCAGTATATCTGGAGGAGGAGGGCTATGAGGTAGATAAGGAGTGGGAGACAGAGATGGCTGGAGTTGCAGTAGAGAGGACTGAATACTGCTGGACCAAGCATCATGGCCTACAGCTCTGGCAGGAAGCCTGCCTGGAGTACTATGAGGAATTCAAGGAGAAGGCAGATGGAGAGATGAATGAGCTGTTGGCTGGACTGGAGGCTCAGAGGGCTGAAGAGGAGGAGGTGACCATAGAATATAATCTGGATTTGGCATAGGAGGAGATGAACTTGGAGCAGTAGAGAAAGCTTGATAACACACCATTTTTCACTATGAATAGTACAACCAACATTTTTTCTTTGAATGTGAATGAGTTACAGAGTACTTATCAATATAAGAATGTTTTTACTTGGCTGAAGGGATTGGAGGCTGATCTCTTCCTCTTGCAGGATGTTAGGTGTGAGGATGACTTAGATAGACTGGAATGGACGAAGGAGTGGGGAGGTGAGGCAGTCTGGAAGGGCAAGGTGGGGATTCTGGTGCGGAAAGGCAAAGGGGAGATAAGAGATATATGGAGCTGGGGGGATAGATTGGTCTGGGGAGAGTGGATATACACAGGTTGGGAGCCAGTTACAGTGGGCTCCTGTTACTGTCCCATAGTATAGGGTGAGCATGTGAATTGGGTGAAGGGCTTATAGAAGAGTGAAATTCTTGTGGAGGTTGGGGTAGATATGCTTGGTGGGGACTTCAATATGGTCAGAGATGTTTTGAGAGACAGAACTGATGGAGGACAAGGAGCTGAGGGTCAGAGTGGAGGACTGGCAGCATGGGAGGAAGTAGAAAGACTGAGTGCTCTGGTGGATATGAGTAGGGAATGTTGGGGAGATAGGAGGGTATACACACACTGGGCCGGGGGCCTGGGGATGAGAATCGATTGGATTCTAATAGCCAGCTGCTGGGGCTTGGATGTTTAGAAGTCACTGGAGGTGAAATGGTGTCCTTGGTTGGATCATTGGGGGCTTTTAGGGCAGGGACATTTTGGGGGGAGTGGGGATGGGCCTGGACATTGGTGCCTTAATTCCTCCTTACTAGATGATGAGAACTGGTGGGATGAGTGGGCTGAAGACATTTAACTGCGAGTGGAGTGCTGGAGGCAGGAAGGTGCCCCAGTTGGCATTCAGTGGATGAGGATGAAGGAGATGGCCAGGACCTTCTAGAGCGAGACTGGTAAGGAGGCTGGGAGACAGAGGAGGCAGCAGGTGTGGTGGGCTTCTTGTAGACTGACTAGACTCTTAGAGGACTGGAGAGTGATAAGGGCAAGAATGGAGGTGGTTGAACTACAACAGGTACTGTAGAATGAGGAAGAGGCAAGGGTCCAGGGTTTGGCAGCATGGCTTCGTTAGCAGGGGTTGGAGGAAGGGGAGCAGCCCTCAAAGTTTCTCACAAGAGCCCTTCAAGCAAGAAGGGTGCAACAAAGGTGAGAGGGGGTACTTAATGCTGATGGTATATTGGTGCATGGGGTTCAAGACATTCTTAGATTGTTAAAGGAGCATTAGAGTGGATTGTGGAGTGAGGAGGAGGGTGGAGCAGATACTGAGGACATTGACTGAGCATTGGAGGATTGGCACCCTACACAAGCAGTTGAGCTGGGTGACTTAGTATTGCCAGTGCAAGAGGAGGAGATCTGCCAGGTTCTTACTACGACAACTTTGGGTACAGCACCTGTAAGCGGGTTGCTTTTTAGAGTAACCATTACATAGTTCTAGAAGGGTTTTCTGGAAGTTCTAGATATTCTGAAAGACTGTTTTCTTATGATCAAGATCAATTTCATATGGAGTACGTCCTCTATACTTATTGATTTCAAGATCAGGTTGATGTCTCAACCAAAGTCCTTTTTTGGACTAGTTCTGGGTGTTCAGGATTTTCCATATTTCAGGAGGTTCAAGAAACTAAGACCAGCTTAGTTGAATTGGCATATCACTGCAGACAATACCCAATTAGGAAATTTCGTGATGGGGTTAGGAGTAGGGCCTAATGGGGAGTGGATTTACTTAAGAGTGGTTTGTGGGTTATTAAATAGGTTTATTTGCTATTCATGATATTGCTATACTAGGAGTAGTTGTGTGAAGAGATATTGTGGGAAAGTACTCAGGAGTTGTGTTCAGATTGTTCAAGTCTGTTCAAGTCTGTTCAAGTCTGAGATTCTGAGGTCTGGGGGAGGGGGTATTTATACTAATGAGGGGCTATCTGGACTATGCTAGATATGGATGTAGCACTAAGTGCTTTGCTGAGTTGGAATGTAGTCATGTAGTACAATAGTGATCTGACATGTTAAGAGATCGTCTGACTGCTGAGTCAGTTCACAGTTACGTCATACAAGGCTAATCTAACTATACTATGACTGCTAAGCTATTTATAGGTTTAGGCACTGTCTGGATAGTCTTCGATGATATCACCATCGATGATATCATCTCTGATGAAGTAGTTGTCTAGGAAGAGTGGTTCGTGGATTACTTCTCCTTGTTGGCTGAGGTAATAATACATTGGAACTTCATCTCCATCCCACAAGATAGCATCATCTGTCTCATATGCTAGATAAGGTGTTGGGGGGTGAAGAAGTAGTGCATCGTCTTCATTTTCATTGGATTCACTATCTGCATACCTTCTGTAGGTTACAGCACTATGAGTTACGGGATTGTAGTATGCTGGCAGCTGTGGTTCATGTCACTTGTACTTGGGTAGTGGAGTGGTTGGTTTGATCTCGAGGGTTGTCTGAAGGTACAGGTTGTGTTCTCTAGTCTCTTTGTTGTAGTTGAAGTAATCGGGGGTGAATACAGGTTGGTATTTGTGCCAGTGATTATTGTCCCAATAAGTCTCATATATAGTTATGAACTGTTGTAAGTTCATTGGCAAGGTTGGCAGTGTGATCAGGGTTGGTAGGGATCCTTGGCTTGAGGTCATATCGGCATCAGAGGGATCATTGTCTTCTGCTTTGTCTTCATCGAAGTGGATTATATTGTAGAAGTCCTTCATGGCATATCCAACTTGGGGCATTTGCAGGATATAGTCATCAGGGTGCAGGAAGGTTCTGTCAGTAGTCTGAACATATTTGAGATACTTGTGGTTGAGTTCTTGTATCATGTCGTCGATTTGGCCATAGGATAGAGTAGCAACCATTTCGCTGGTAGTAACTCGGAGGTGGGGAATAAAGATGCTGTACTCATAGAAGAGTTCTTGGTATTTACGGGTGATGAGCTTCTGGTGTTGAGACATCTGGGTAATGTCTGTATCATGGTAGTGTTCGACCATATCTTCCAGGAGGCGGCCAATCTGGTAGTAGCTTGAGATTTGTCTGATCCGGTGGGCCTCACTAAGCATGTTCAGGGTGTTCCATTGGGCTTTCATGAAGTAGAGGGGTGCGAGGCTATGGATATTCATGAGGGGCAGAGGGGGTGTGGCTCGGTTGACAATGGCATTCCAAATGTCAGCATGGATGCGGTTGTAGATCTCAGTGGTCATGTTTGTATGTTTAGAAGTTGTGGTTGTTGTTTGTTTTGGTTCTCCATTTCGACGCATCTCAGAGCTCAGTATATATACATTTGTTCTTGATTGGTAAGATTCCATTTATATGAACCTTGTGTTCTGTGACTTCGTATTGACTCAGCTTTGTGCACTGTGACTTCTGTTTAACTCAGCTTCGTGATCACACAGGTGATTTCCAGATTTGTTCAGAGGTCACATGTGATTTCAGTGGCTTGGAGGTTGTGCACTTACAGCACCTGGGGAGGATAGGCTGTCCTGGGACTTCTGGAAAAAGATGGTGGGAGTCCCAGGAGTACTGAGAGAGATGATGGCACTGTGTGATTGGATTATACAAATGGGGAGATGGGTGAGAGAACAAGATCTGGAACTGGTAATGTTACTTTATAAGAACAAAGGAAGGCAAGAGGACTGGAAGAACTGGAGGCCGATTATGCTACTTGATATGGATAGAAAGTTGGTTACCAAGGTGATGGTCGCAAGGTTGCAAAAGGTGGCCCAGCAGGTCCTGGGGGATGAGCAGAGGGGCTTTGTGGGAGGCTGGCTCATCAGGGATAGCACAGCATGAGTTCATGGAGTTATTGAAGGAGCACACACCAGTGGACTAGATGGATGTCTGGTCTTTCTGGACCAGGAGAAGGCTTATGACCGAGTGTGACAGATCTGGCTGGTGAAAGTTTTGGATAGGATTGGAGTCCCACAACAGTTCAGGACAGCCATAGTCAGCCTACTGGAAGGGAGTAGGGCTGCACTCATATAATGGACACAGAGGGGTAGTGTTTCCCCTGGGAAGGGGGGTGCCTCAGGGGGACCCACTGTCCTCCATTTTGTATGTTCTTTCTCTGGAGCCCTTTATGGACAGAATTAGGTAGAAGATGTGGGGCTCTCTATCTTTGGCATTGAGTGGAAAGTAGGGGCTTTTGTAGATAACATGGTGGTCAGCCTAGGATCAATAGCAGATGTTGAGGAGCTAAAGGAAACAGTGGAGTGATATGAGGTGAACTCTGGGGCTAGGCTCAATTGGCATAAGTGCAAGACAATGGTGTTAGGCAATGGTCTGGTGGGAGGGGAGATTATTGGTACCATTGTCCCTGCTGGTGAGGCAGTTTGGTACTTGGGTATTTATCTGTCAGTATATGGGTCAGTTCTGCTCTGACGTTGGTGGGAGCAGTGGGTTGGCATCTGGGAGGAGGCCCTGCAGAGTTGGGGGGGCTGCCATTTGTCTCTAGCAGGACATGTTTCGATTCTGAATGTCTATTGGCTGCTGAAGGTGTAGTATCTGGCTTATCATTTGGACTTCTCTGTCTGGATAGTGAAGAGATTGATTAAGCTGGCCAATGGGTAGATCTGGGCTAGAAGGTGGAGTCAAATTAGCTGGGAGGTCTTATCCTTACCAGTGGCAAGTGGGGGACTGGGGCTGGTTGACTTCCCTAAGAGGCTGCACTGCTTGAAAGTGTGGTGGCTGAAGAGAGCGGTGGAGTTGAGAGGGGGTGGCTGGGTCCCCCTACTGCAGAAAGTCTGGGAGATGAGGGCCTCCCCAAGGGGTTTGACTGGTGATCTCTTAGTACTTGTGGGCCTTCAGAATACTGAACAATTGTGATTCAAAGGCTTCTGGTGGGGAGTAGCAGAAGGGGTATACTGCATTGGAATTAGGTGGCAGGGAGATGAAGGGGAGGCAGCTTGAGACCCAGGGATGTAGTAATGGGACCGAGTGTTACTGGGTAGCATTCCCCTAATTGAGTTTAATATTGGTGATGGGATTGAATGCCAGCGGGGACCAGGCCAGGACCTGTGGCCTAGCAGTTGGCAAGGAGTAGGAATTGGCAAGGAGTGGGACTAGCATAGTATTTGGAGCTGGAGTGCTGAGGTGAGGAGGTGGCTACCACCAAAGTACTGGGTGGTCTGGTGGCATATACTGAGGTGGAATGTCATGCTCAACTTCTGCTCAGGTCACCTTATCGAGGGAGGTTACTTCGACTGTGAAGAGTGCTATAATGTAGGGCAGGAAGGGGGATATATACAGATGCCTGAACATTGGCTAGGAGAGTGTGAGGTACTTGGTACCTTTTGGCAGAACATTGGGGATCATTTGGGGGGAGTGGGTCAGAGAGATGGCATACAGGGGAGATGGGAGGATTTAAGGGATCGATTGGAGGGGGGGGTGGAGAAGGAATAGCTGACATTAGGCTGGACATTGGCCATTTGGGTGGGGCTGGCCAGTCACTGGTTATATGTTTTTGAGAATGGGTGGAGACTTGGTTCTGAGGCCAGACTGCTGAGGTGGCGCAGCCTTATGAAAGACACCCTGACAGGCTGGTGGCTTGGTTGGGGGTTGAAGGGGGGTCGAAGGCATTGTTTGGTAGAGAAAATCTGTTGGCAGAGTGGGGGGAGGGTGGGTGTTGCAGGTGAGAAAGTGATCTTTGTTCATATAGGTGGGAGGAGTGGTACACCCATGGGTATCAGGTAGTGGGAGGGTATACTGTAAACTTATTGATAGAAGGGTAATAAATAGTAGAGTCCAAGTGACTATAAAAAAA
>RBNI01006234.1:0-11569 GCA_003990745.1 Jimgerdemannia flammicorona
GTAATCCCACGCCCTATCCGATCCCCCTAGGGGGCCCCCCTCCCCCCTACCTCTTCCTGATGAAAGACCACTTTGTCTAACACCATCACTACCCTCCCACCACTCTGCTCACAGATCTTTACCACCAGACTGCGATGTCGGCCCCCCTGAGGACCCCAACCCACCCACCATCCAGTCAGCAGATCCCCCAACAGCTCCTTCCGCCTTAACATCTTCTCCCGCAGCTCCAACCTCTGCCCCTCCTCAAAAACAAAGAGCCAATGACCTGCCATTCCTACCCATACTGCTAGTACCTACCCTACAGTGAGCCAACTATTACCCACCCCACCCACAAGCCGAGATCTCAAGTCCTCCCAGCGACCCCCCTCTCCAACCAGCCTATGTCCTACACCCAGTCTATCCCCTATTGCAACTCAAAATTCCCCCAAAACCTCACACTCTCCCAGCCAATATTCTGGCATCTATATATAGCCCCCAGCTTACCCAACATTGTAACACTCCTCACAGTCAAATTGTCCACCATCCATCAAATGCTCTGTACAGAAATTCAGCATGACATTCCTCCGTAACATTCTCCACCATACCACCCAGAACTTGGGGGGGAGCCACCTCCATACCTCAGCACTCCAGAACCAGATACCAGTCCAGTCCCACTCCTCACCAATCTCTGCTGCCTGCCAGCCACTCAGCCAAAGGTTCTGGCCAGGCCCCTGCTGATACTCTACTCCTTCCCCAATATTGAACACAGCAAGTGGAGCACCCCTGAGGAGCAATCTATCCCAGCACCACATATTAGGCCCCCACACCTCCTCCCCCTCATTGCCTTGCCAGTGCAGGCCAATATGGTGTACCCCATCAGCCACTCCCCACCAAAAGCCCTTGAACCACAGCCACCTAGTATCCTTCAGCCCCACCAAAGAGAGCAGATCCCCAGAGGACCCTCGAGGGGATGTTCTCATCTCCCATACCTTTTTCAACAGAGGTACCCAACCTCTGCTCTGTAGTTCCACAGCTCTCTTCAACCACCAGGCTTGTAAGCAGTACAGCCTCTTAGGAAAGTCCACCAGTCCAAGACCCCCCCTTACTACCAGCCTCGCAAGAGTGTCCCAACTGACCTGGGACCTCCTCTCCACCCAGATCCAATCCCTAGCCACCTTCATCAGCTTCTTCACCACCCAAGCTGGGAAGTTGAGATGATATACCACATACCATAGCTTGGGGAACCAATATACATTCAGAATAGACACCCGCCCAGCTAGAGAGATATGGTGGCCTCCCCACCTTTGAAGGGCCTCCCCCCAAATATTCACTCTGCTCTCCCACCACCCTCTCAGCAAGACAGAGCTATATACAGAGAGGAAGATGCCCAGATACTGCACCACCTCACCAGCAGGGACAATTGTTCCAATGATGTCCCTGCCTACTAGTCCATTCTCTAGCACCATTGTCTCACACTTATGCCAGTTGAGCTTTGCCCCCAAGTGGGCCTCATACCATTCCACAGTCTCCTGAAGTGCCTCTACATCTGCCACAGACCCAAGTCCAACCACCATATCATTAGCGAAGGCTCCCACCTTCCACCCTATACTATATATAGAGAGCACTGCCACCTTCCAGCGAATTCTGTCCATCAATGGCTCCAGTGAAAGGGCATAAAGAATAGGGGACAGAGGGTCCCTCTGAGGAACTCCTCTCTCCAAGGAAAATGCCCTCCCACAGTGACCATTACATGTCAGAGCTGCCCTACTGCTCTCCAGCAGACTTAATATAGAGGTCCTAAACCTTGGGGAAACCCCTATATGGTCCAATACCTTGCCTAGCCACACCCACCATACTCAGTTGTAGGCCTTCTCCTGGTCCAAAAAGACCAACCTTCCATCTAAGCCACAAGCCTGGGCCCCCTCAATAATGCCATGAACCCACGCAGTCCCATCTCTTATAAGTCTGCCCCCAACAAAGCCCTGCTGCTCCTCTCCCAGCACCTGTTGGGCAACTTTCTGCAGCCTTGCAACAATCACCTTAGTCACCATCTTCCTATCTATATCCAGAAGCATGATCGGCCTCTAGTTCCTCCAGTCTTCCCTCCTCTCCTTGTCCTTGTACAATAAGGCCACCAGCCCGAGATCCTGCTCTCCAACCCACTCACCTCTCTGAAGAACATGGTCACAGAGAGCAGCCATCTCACCCAACACTTCAGGGACATTTACCATCTTCTTCCAGAAGTCCCATGGCAGTCCATCCTCCCCTGGTGCCATCCCAAGTTTAGTTGCTGCCAGGATACTTTGGATCTCCTCTCCCTGCACTGGTAAGATCAAGTCACCCAGTCCAGCTACTTGCAGAGGCCTCCACTCTTCAAGTGTGTCTGCAATCCCCTCTTCATCAATACCCCCTTCCCCCTCACTCCACAAACCCTGCCATCTCTCCTTCAACTCCCCTAAGATTTGTTGTGAGCCATGTACCATATCCCCATCAGCATTCAGAACCCCATCCCACTGATGGTGCACCCTCCTAGCTTTGAGAAGCCTTGATAGGTATCTAGAAGGCCGCTCACCCTCCTCAATCCCCTGCCATCTTAGCCTTGCAGCCATGTCTCGCATATGAGTCTCCTCCTCTTCCCTCAACACCTGTTGTAGTTCCACTATCTCCAATTTCGCTCTCTCGATCCTCCAATCCTCCACCCCAACAATAGTCAGCAAATTCGCCTAATCTATTTGTAGTCTCCTCAGCCTGCTGGAAGCACACCTCGTGCACCTCCTCCTCTGCCTCCCAGCCTCTCTACCAGCCTCTCCCCAATAAACTCTCACAGCCTCTTTCAATCTCATCCAGCGAACATCCACTGGCAAACCCTCATGCCCTCAATTAAAAACCTTTACCTGAATGTCTGCCACTCATGATTCCCACAACCCCTTCTCAGCTAGCAGGGAGGAGTTAAGATGCCAATGTCCAGGTCCATCTCCACTCCCCCCAAACTACCCCTGCCCCAATAGTCCCCAGTGATCAGACCATGGGCATCACTCCACTTCCAATGCCCTCCAAACATCTGAACCCCAACACTCTGCTGTCAGAATCCAGTCAATCCTCATGCCCAGGCCATTTACCCAATGCGTGTAGACCCTGGTATCACCCCACCTAGTTCTGCTCATATCTCCCAAGGAGCTCAATGTCTCCACCTCCTCCCATACATCCAGACCTCCACTTCTACCCCCAGCACTCCTCCCTCCATCAGTCCTGTCCAGATGCAGATCCCTAACCATATTAAAATCCCCACCGAGCACATTGACCCCTTCCTCCAAGAGAATACTCTCCTCCAGCAGCCTCCTAATCCATGCAGTCCTCTCACCCCTATCCGCAGGGCAGTAGCAAGAGCCCACCTTCACTGATTCCCACCCTGGCCAATGCCAATCTCCCCAGACCAAGCAATCCCCCCAGCTCCTGATTCCCCCCAAGTCACCTCTGCCCTTTCTCACCAAAATTGCTACCTTCCCAAACCAAGCAGCAGCCCCACCCCATTCCCTAGTCTATTCCAAATGATTGTCCTCATCTACACATCGAATATCCTGTAGTAAAAAGAGATCAGCCTCCAATCCCTTGAGCCAAGTAAAAATGTTTCTCCACTGCCCAGTGCCCCTTAATCCATTCACATTCAAAGAAAAAATATTGGTTGTACTGTTTATAAGGAATAATGTTATATCATGGTCCCATCCTCTACAAGTCTGCATTCCGCTTCTCCTGTACCATATCTAGGTTATGTTCCGCAGCTAGCTCCTTCTCCCCTGCTTTCTGTGCCGCCAATGCTCCCAGAAGTTCTACTATTGCCCCATCTTCCCGATCCTCAAATTCCTCGTGGTACTCCAGACAGGCCTCCTGCCAGAGCTGTAAACCATGATGCTCTGCCCAGCAGTAGGCTGCCTGCTCACCAGCAACCACCCCAGCTCTGTCTTTCTCACCTCATCCACCTCATACCCCTCCTCCTCCAGGAAAATACCCAAAATCTCCATCTTCAGTGCCTCCACCAAACCATCACCAAGCAAAATCTGCGCCCAATGCTCCTCAGGTATCACCCTCAGGTCCACTTCTCCCAAAGTATCTGCAGCAAGATTATCTATCACTCTACGCATCCATAACAAGTTCCCTACCTCTTTTCCTCCTGGAGTCCCTGGCTGCCCTGTGTCCAGCATTGTAGTATCAGCACCTACACTGGCAGCCTCATCCCACTCTTTCTCAGGAACATCCACTAGCTCATCCTCTCCAACCGCCACCACCTGACCCCCTTGCCCTACATCAGGAACCCCGAAGTGCACCTGCTGGGCCCCCTGCATCTGAGTATCCTCCGTTGTCCTTCTCTTCCCACCTGGGCCTCTCCTGATAAGTGGGGGGGGGGTGGCAACCAACTCCAGCTCCCACACTTCGAGGGTACCATCAGCAAATGGGTCCTTGTCCAGCTTCCCCCCAGCCCCTGCCTCCTTCATCTCTACCTCCTCTCCTCTGTTATCAGCCCAGACACTGGTCACTGTACCTCCAGACTCCTCAGTTATAATCGATGTTTTCTTTACCCCTCCAGTCATACTTGCCAACAACTCTCTCTGTCTCTTGCGTCTCTGGGCTCGCTCCCATTGCTTCTTATCTATGCGAACATACTTTCTGCCCACAACCTCCAGATGCATCAACTCCTCATACAGTCTCCAGGCCTTTGCCCTCCTCTCCACAGCACCACTCAACTCCTCCAGCACCTCCAACAAGTCCTCCTCCTCCTCTTCACTCCCTTTCACCCTCATCACCTTGCAGACAATGGCCCCCCACATCAGCACCGAGGGCCAGTTGCTTGCCTTCCCCATGGCCTCCTTTCCTGCCAGCTGAATCCTCACATCCACATTGCCTATTCTGATCGTAGTCCCCTCCCACACCTGAAAGCCAATGTCCACCACATCGCTATACTCAATCATCACCTCCTCCACCCTCTTCCTAGTCTCCTCCTTAGTCACCATGGGCACTTCCTTCACCAGAAGCTGCACCACCCTGGGGTCCCATCACAAGCACCGTACCATGGGGACCACTACCTCCCCAACCATGACTCTAGTCTTCAGCACCTCATTCAGTGGACCGACTTCCTCAAAGCCCACCTTGACCCCCTCCAGACCCTTCAAAAACTTCACTGAAGCCACTCCAGCCACCTGCTTCGAGACAAGCCCCAGGACCATCCTCGCCATCACCACCAAGCCCCAGAAGTACAAGGTCACCACAAACTCCAAGATCAATTTCTTGAGTAACAGTACCACTGCCAGCCCCATTACACCATCCGCCAGGTCCCCCTTCCACATCAGGAACCCCTGCCCACCCTGACCATCAGCTGTCACATCTCTTTTTTTTTCCAGATTCACCATTACGCTACCATCAGCAGTCCCACCCCCAGCTACAGCACCTCCAGACCCTATGCTCATACCTCCAGCCTGAGTGCCTCCCCCTCTTCCAAGGCTCGCCTTGCCCTTCCCCCCAGTAGCACCAGCCCTATTGCCAACTAGCCATCCACTCTCCTTCACCTTGTCAGCAAAGCTCGCAGGGCCAGCCTGTCCTCCATTCCCACCTGATACTGGCCCTCCTCCAGAACCCTCACCTCCCTTCGATCCTCTAAAGACCCCTATCCCTAGGCTATAACCCCTTCCAACCTGCTGCCAGCCAAAGGCCCCAGGTCCACCGAACCCAGCATGCCCATCAGAACTCTTGCTCGAAGACATATTTATAATACCTTTCCTCTGCTTTGTGTTGAAAAACTGTTGCTTGAAGTTTGTATAATGTGAATTGTACCAGAGAAAGGTCACCCCGGTGCTCCTTTTCCTCAGGTGTAAGCTTGCCTTTCTTACTCTTATCGATGATGTCTAGGTCCATGGGAGTAGGTCCAATAGTTCTCTCTTTTGTGGTTGTTATTGTTGTTGAAAGGCAGTCTCTTCTGTTCTAAGTGGTGACCATAGGTGATGACATCAAACCTATCAGTAATTTTCATTACTGTATCTAGATCCTTGGGTTCTTCTAGTTCAACATGAACTTGGGTTTGATCTTTCAGGCCTTGGATGTACTTGTCGACCTTCTCGTCTTCAGTGACATGTGGTAATTCTAGCAGGATTGATAGGAATTGTATATTATATGCTTATACAGACTTGAGTTGTTTGATATTTGCCAGACAGTCTCAAGTGGCCTTAGTGCTGTTGACTGGTTTGAATTGGCCTTGAATGGCATCAGAGAATTCACCCCAGGTCTTGATTCAGCTAGAGAATCTGGTATTCTGGACATAATTTTACCATCAGATTGCAGTATTCCCTTAGAGGAGTGTGGTGGCAAATTGGACTAGTATTGCTTCTTCCAAATTAGTTAGCTCTCCATATTGCTCCAATTGGAAAAGCCAGGCATCAGTAGACAGTCCTCCTCTTTGACTATCAAAGGTGTCGGGCTTCTGAGGCTTGATAGTAACTACTATTAGATGTATTGATGTCAGTGGAGGTGTAGAGGTATGAGCAGAGGCCTTGCTTTCCTTTCTTTCTATACATTCTTAAAGTTGAGCAATCTGAGCTAGTGTATTCTACAAAGTCTCTCGATGGCTCCATTTGACTGAGTAGGGTTTTGCTGTTTCTCTTCTTCTTGCTGATTGTACTAATTGTATGAGGTATTGCCTGGACCATAGGTACTATATGAAGGGTTCCACCCATTGTCCTCCATAGTATTGTGACTGATATCTTGAGAGGTGTCTTGATAAGGCTAGGTATAACTTCACTGCTGCTACCAAGTGTAATGGTTCTAATTTCTAAATGAGGAAGTGACTAGTTCTGGTGATTCTAAGTAACTCGAAGAGATACTAAGGGTTTAAGTGTTCTCAAAGGATTTCTAAGAGAAAATATTTTGAATTTATTTATGAGAACAAAGGAGATATTTATACAAGATCTGAAAGAAGGATCTGGAAGGATCTGAGAAATCAAAGGAAAATACCAAGAGGAAAGTTCTTGGCAAAGATGACAAATGATGATAAATAAAGTTCTACAAGTTTCCAGAACATTCAGTAACTACTAAATAAGTACTAGTTAATGCTTAGTGCCAAGAAGGGGATTTCTAAGTATGCGGAAAGTGCTGGAAGGTTATAGAATATTCAAGAAAGACAGAGAAAAGAAATAAACTATGCTAAAATATTACACAAGTTCAAATCAAATTGAATTCAAATTGAATTGAGAGTCTAATTTGAACTCTATTTTTTGAAATATAATAACTTGATGAATATATATCCAAATTCAATGATATTTAGCTTGTTAGATTTCCCTATATAAGAGGAATCTAACAAGCTAAAGATTATTAAATTTGGATATGTATTTGTTAAGTTATTATATTTTGAAAAAAAGAGTTCAAATTAGATCTCAAATCAAATTTGGGTCAAATTTGATTCAATTTGATTTATTGGGAGTACTACTGATGGTAATCTCTCTAAGGATCCCACTTCCTCTATTAATTAGATAGAATATCTATTATTAACTTCTTTCACCTCACTACCTTTTTCTTTAAGATCAATCATCTCTCATCTTCAAACACATATAGCTAGTATCTAGCCAACTCTATCTATATTACTAATACTTACCCAATAGTGAGCCACTTATTACAAATATACTCTATCAATCTCTTCTTCAAATTTCCCCATATATCCTCTTTTTTTTTTTTTTTTTTTTTTTTTTTTTTTTTTTTTTTTTTTTTTTTATTTCCTTTTTTTTTTTTTTTTTTTTTTTTTTTTTTTTTTTTAACGGACTCAAAGTCCCGCAGATTTTTATTGGAAGGGAACCTAGACTATATAGGCCAAAACCCTCCCCCACCACCCATCGAACACTATCTCTCCATTAACCTAGGCTACTAAATTGTCCAGCAGTCCCACCGCTCCAGTTATGCCAGTCGAATACCAGCTAAGTCGACCCTCTCAACATAAACTAGACTTGTCTGCTTGCCAGAACTGGATCATCATGAATACATGTGAGAGCACACCTATGTGTCAGATCTAGCAGCACCGGAACTGAATAAAGAATAGCCCTCTGAACTCCAAGTGAAAGCCCGAGGCAAAGAAAAACCCCCCAACCAACCAACAGAAAGCAAAACGAATTCAAAGTGGGTGAGTAAAGGACTTATATGTAGAACCCTCCTCAAAAGGACTGACACATTCCCCATCTATCCTCTATCTCATCAATATACTGTCTCACTCTCAGATAGCTTCCAACCTTTCCTCAGAAGTTATTAAGTATCTCACACTCTCTTAGTCAATGTTCAGACATCTGTATAATCTCTCTCTCCTGCCCTATATTAAAGTAGTCCTTATACTTAAAACTCTCTTCTATAATCAAATATTCTAACTAAAAGTTCAATATAATATTTCTCTACAAGACTTATCACCACACTACTCAGAACTTAGAAGAAAGTCATCACTATACCTCAGCACTCTAAGATCAGACTCTAGTCTAGTTCCAAGCCTCACTAATATCTACTATTTATCAATCTACTAATTATAGATCCTGACTCACTCTCTATTAATATTTGATATTTTCATTAATATTAAAGTCTACTAGTAGCATATCACCTAACAGAAGTCTGTTCTACTTCTATATTATAAGACTTTATTAGATCTTACTCTCATCTCTACACTAGTATAAGTCAATGTAGTGAGTATCCTCTACTACTCTTTATTAGAATTCTCAGTATTATAGATACTTACTATTTTCCAATTTAACTATAAATAATAAATTACCAGAAGATCTCCTAGAGGAGAACCTCACTTTCTAGATTCTCTATATTAATAGTACTTATCTACCTCTCTTCAACTTAGTAGTCTTCTTTAATCACCAGGCTCTAAGACTGTATAGTCTCTTTGAAAAGTCCATCAGACCATCTCTCTTCTGTCCACTAAAGTTACCAAGACCTCAGCTTATCTGGCTTCTTTTTCTAGTCCAAATTCAGTTCTTTAATAATTTCTTCACTACCTATATAGGGAAATTCAAGTAGTATATCAGGTACCAGAACTTTGGCAGCTAGTAGATATTCAAAATTGATATCTATCTAGTAAGAGAAATATAGTGCCCCTCTTAAATCTGAAGAATATCTCTCTATTCTACTATCTTTTTTTCTCATAAGCTCTAAATAATACTGACCTATATACTAATAGGAAAATGCCCAGATACTATACTATCTCCTCTGTAGGGACAATAGTTTCAACAATATCTCTACCTACTAAACTATTCTCTAGTACTATTATCTCATACTTATACTAGTTAAGCTTTGCTCCAGAGTATATTTCATATCAATCTACAGTCTCTCTCAGCATATTGATATCAGTAATAAAGTCAAGTTCAAACACTATATTATCTGCAAATATCTCAACCTTCCAGACCATTCTAAGGATTAAAAGCTCTAATACCTTGTGATGAATTCTCTCTATGAATAACTCTAATAATAGAATATATAAAATAGAGAAACTCTTCTCTCTAATAAGAATATAGTATATTAATAACTATTATATAAAATTGACACTCTGTTATTTTCTATATACATAAGAGGGTTACTTGTTAGAGTAATTGTTACATAGTTCTGGAAGGGTTTTCTGGAAGTTCTGGATATTCTAAAAGATCATTTTCTTAAGGTCAGGATCAATTTCATATAGAGTACATCCTCTATGCTTATTGATTTTAAGATCAGATTGATATCTTAATCAAAGTTGTTATTTGGACTAGCTCTGGATGTTCAGAATTTTCCATATTTTAGAAAGTTCAAGAAACTAAGACCAGCTTAGTTGAATCAGTATATTGCTACAGACAATACCCAATTAGCAAATTTCATAATAGGGTTAGGAGTGGGACTTAATGGAGAGTAGATTTACTTAAGAGTGGTTTGTGGGTTATTAAATAAGTTTATTCACTATTCATAATATTACTATACTAAGAGTAGTTATGTAAAGAGATATTGTGGGAAAGTGTTCAGAAATGTTCTTGTATATTTGAGTCTGAGATTCTGAGGTCTGGAGAAGAGGGTATTTATACTAGTGAGGGGTTATCTAGACTATACTGAATATAGATATAGTACTTAGTACCTTACTAAGTTGGAATATAGTCATAGTACAAGTATAATCTAATATATCAAGAGATCATCTGACTGCTGAGTCAGTTCACAGTCACATCATATAAGGCTAATCTAACTATACTATAACTGCTAAGCTATTTATAGATTTAGATGCTGTTTGGTTTTTTTTTTTTTTTTTTTTTTTTTTATTATTATTTAATAGACTCAAAATCCCATGGATTTTTATTGGAAGAGAACCTAGACTATATAGACCAAAACTCTCTCCTACAACCCACCAAGTACTGCCCCCTCATTAATCTAAACTAGTTATTATCCAGCAGCTCAACCATATTAGATACAGCAGAGTCTATAGTGGCCCACATCTCATTCTGTATACTATACTCTTCCTACCACCAGGGGGAACCCAGCCATATACCAATGACTGAAAACACATATTTGAGACCCCAATGTATATATAAGGCCATATCTGAGCCAAATAGAATAACCCCTGCCACCCCAAGGAGAATAACAGACAAAGAAAAACTCTCATCAAAGTATATCATAGTGGATAGGGCCTGGTTCTCTCAGTTGAGATGAGTAAAGGACTTATATATAAGGCAGAAGGAGATCTCCAATACCCCACTACTCAAGCCTGTGTGCCTCAATCATATTGTTATGTCAGCTTCCAGTTCCAGTTGAGTACAGCTAAGATATCTGAAATAGATAGCCTCAGGCCCTCTAACCCCCCCTAATGACCAAGACCCAACTCACTGAATTGCTAAAAGAAGCCAAGAGTAACACCTACTACCTAACTACTCTGCACTAATCAAAAGACCCCACTGAAGTAGTATCTGCCCCAGCCCTAATGACCACCCCCAGTCTGGCATCCTACTGGTTTACTGTTATCACCCTTTCTCCTATCTATAATGGCCATCTTCTCTCCCATCCTGACAATACTCAAAAAGTAGTTACTTATGCCAGAACTGTACTTGTCAGGAAGCTTACCAAAGCCAGAGAACTCTATCACAGGTACTGAGGACCTATAGGTAACCTATACTGGGCACTTGACACCTAAGGTCAGCCAACTCCCTATATAACTCATGATATACTGAGACAGTATCTTGTTAGTAATAGTAAAAGAAAGAAGATGCCACACTAAAATGGATATACTCCAGATATAGCTGAAGGTACCAGAAACTACAAAAAAGTAGAGAAGACACTAATCTGACACTGATAAAGGAGCAACTCATCACTATTGCCTCTCTCCCACTATCCTGCAATAGGTATAGCAAACCAACCCAAGATAGAGAGAATAATAATTGTAGAAAGTGGACTCAGAAGATTGTCTACCAAACTATTGTAACTGGTAAGATAGTGGAGAAAGGGGTGTAGATGCTATCTGGTTAGTCTTTGATGACATCATCTCTGACAAAGTCTGAGTAGTTTTCTAACTTCTGATATCATCAGTTTCAAAGATGTTATTATCTCTTTTTTTTTTTTTTTT
>RBNI01006235.1:0-11568 GCA_003990745.1 Jimgerdemannia flammicorona
GCGAAGGTTCCTGAGATAAAGTGTTGATGTTAACATATGTATAATAATATTAGCATGCCCTTTCTCGCACACAGCCTCGAGTCCACTGCAACGTCATAACCCACCCTCACTCACACTGCCTTATCAATATACCCAATCCCAAATATAAATACACCTTATGGGTGTCACTATATGTTGAGCAGAAATGACGGATTTCACCACCGAGTGGTGCGGCTACTCCTTTAGCTGCAAAAATGTTTGGTTTTGTCTTCGCATTGGTTTTTTTTTTCCCTATGTGGAGTTGAAATGAAGATAGAATAGTGAGTGGGTAAATAAGGTGATTAAACATTTCAACTGAACAAGAAGGATTTCGAGATTGTGAAGGAAACAAATCATACGCTCGCCACATTGCATAGTAACGTGAAGCCAAAGAAATAAACCCACCATGGATACTAAAGGCGATCGCGGTTGTGATCTAGGGTAGGCTTGTGCGAGTTGGAAGGGGAAAGAATGAGCAAATAGAAGCATTAGATTTACAGGTTAGTAAGAACACAAAGCACGAGTAAAAAAACAATACGTCAGCAGGAAAACAATGCGTGGATAAGAAAACAATGCGAAAGCTTGAATAAGAAAACACTAAATACATAAGAAAACAAGAAAAAACTCATGCATATGACAACAATGTGGTGTAGGAAAACAACGTGTGGGTAAGAAAACATTGCGTGCATAAGAAAACAATGTGTGGGAAAGAAAACAACTTGTGGGTAAAAAAATACTACTTGCATAAGAAAACAATGAGTAAGAAAACACTACGTGTGTAAAACAATGCATGCATAAGAAAACAACGCATGGGTAAGAAAACAACACGTTAGTTAAGACAACAACACGTTGGGTGAGAAAATAAAATAACGTGAGTTAGAAAATAAGAACATAATGCATGTATAAGAAATGGGGTGTAAGAGGATACATGTGTAAAAGAATACATGTGGGAGAAAGCGACATGAAGAAGTGGCTTTCCAAGTCATAGCCATAAATGCCAGCCCCTGACTCAATTGCCCTAGGCCCCACAAGAGTAGTTTCCGGTCCTTGGGTGGTTTGGACCGGCGGGTTAATCCGGCCAGCACCATAAGGATCGGGCCTCCCTTAAGCTAGAAAGCAAAGCTAACCATGAACCCAATGAGCCACGCGTAACTCATTAGCCACGACTTCATGCAAAGAGCGAGAAATTCCATTAGACGATATTTATGCAATTTTTTTTTTTCCGTCAAGCCACCAAGAACCAGGTAGTGACGTCGATCGTGAGATTTCCAACCAAATACATAACCATATCACAAACTGAATGACCTGGGCAGCCATGTGGCCATCAATACAACTTGAGTGGCATGTATATAACATAGGGCTTAGTTTGCTCCAAGTAACTCAAGATGTACCAATTCTAATGTTACAGTTTAATTTGGTCCTCATCTATGTCATTGCTTTTTGGCAATATATTTATATAGTATGTACTCTGGTCCACTTTTCAATATAAAGAAGAAGTCTGCCAATTCAGAAAGAATCTGTGTCACCCACCATATTTAAGAAATCTGCAACTCTTAAAAAATCTACTTTATTTTATTTTATTTTATTTTTTTAACAGACTCAAGTTTTATAGATTTTTATTTAAACTATCTAGGTCAAAACTCTCTCTCACTCTCTCTCTAAGCACTATATCTCTACAAATCTAGACTAGCTATTGTTCAGTAACTCAACTATACTAGATGCAGCAGAGCTTATAGTAGTCTATCTTATTCTGTATACTATACTCTTCCTATTACTAGAAAGAAAGTAACTATATATTATGATGTATAGTATGAAATAGAAATAAGAAATAAGAAAATAGACATTCAATCATAGTAACTGAATCCAATTTCCTGATTTATTATAGTATAGAAATTAACTTTACTACAGATACTGCATCTAAAACATTATCAATGAAACTGTTACCATAGCATTTTAACAATATTGAAATATTTCAATATTTTCTGAATAACTCATAACTATTTGTATAAATAACTCAGTATTTTAGAGTGAATAAAGCTCAGTCAGATCAAGTCAGTTTAATTCAAAAGTGTAAGAGGGTTACTTGTAGTACTCCTAATGAGTCAATTTAATCCAGATTGGATTCGGATGGATTTGAATCAACCATTGTTTTGATTTCCAAATTAGACAATTAAATGTTTACATCAATAACTTGATGAATAATCATCCAAATTTAATGATCTTGGTGTCATTTGAAAACCCTTAATAAGGCCTATCTAATGATACCAAGAACATTGAAATCAGATCATGCGTTGCTGAGATATAAAGGAAAACGTCTGAATCGCCGATTTTGGAAATTGTTCGATTTGCCGATTTTGGAAATTTCGTCAAATGGAACAGTTTCCTTAATATCTCAGCAACGTGTAATCCGATTTTAATATACTTGATATCATTAGAAAGGCCTTATTAAGGGCTTTCAAATAACACCAAGATCATCAAATTTGGATGATTATTCATCAAGTTATTGATGTAAACATTTAATTGTCTAATTTGGAAATCAAAACAATGGTTGATTTGAATCCATCCGGATGGGATTCAAATCCCATCGGAGTTGATCCAGATGGAATTCGAATCCCATCCGAATCCCATCTGGATTGACCCATTCAGAGTACTAGTTATTTGTTAGGATAATCATTATGTAGTTCTGGAAGGATTTTCTAGAAGTTCTGGATATTCTGAAAGACTGTTTTTCTTAAGATCAAGATCAATTTCATATGGAGTACATTCTCTATGCTTATTGATTTTAAGATTGAGTTGATGTCTCAACCAAAGTCCTTTTTTGGACTAGTTCTGGATGTTCAGAATTTTCTGTATTTCAGGAAGTTCAAGAAACTAAGACCAGCTTAGTTGAATTGGCATATTGCTGCAGACAATACCCAATTAGGAAATTTCATAATTGGGTTAGGAGTGAGACCTAACAGGGAGTGGATTTACTTAAGAGTGGTTTGTGGATTATTAAATAGGTTTATTCACTATTTATGATATTGCTATATTAAGAATAGTTGTGTGAAGGAATATTGTGGAGAAGTGTTTAGAAGTTGTGTTCAGATTGTTCAAGTGTTCAAGTCTGAGATTCTGAGGTCTGGGGGAGGGGGTATTTATATTAGTGAGGGGCTATCTGGACTATGCTAGATATGGATGTAGCACTTAGTACTTTGCTGAGTCAGAATGCAGTCACATAGTACAAGTATAATCTGACATATCAAGAGATTGTCTGACTGCTGAGTCAGTTCATAGTCATGTCATACAAGGCTAATCTAACTATACTATGACTACTAAGCTATTTATAGATTTAGATGCTGTCTGGTTAGTTTTTAATGATATCACTATTAATGACATTATCTTTGGCAAAGTCTGAGCAATTTTCTGACTTCTGACATCATCAGTTTCAAAGGTATTGTCACTTTTTTCTCTTGCAAGATTAAGACTGTTCTTGGTGGCAGTGGTTGTACAAGGAAAACAGGTCTTGGTTCTCTTTTTTTTTGGACTTCTGATATATTTGTAAAGACTGGTCATTCTTGTCTAGAGTAAGAGCTCCCAATGTCACAGCTAGGGGTTCAAACCTCTTAGAAATAATATTTTCTATAATCCAAGGCAATTTTTAGTAGTAATATCTGTCATGTGGATGGGCTTGAGATTGGTTTTGATGATGTCAGCTTTCTTGAGTTCAGATGAAGCATCTGTCATTCTCTAACAGAGGTGATACAGATAGAGCAAACAGAGTTATTCAAATGTATTTTACTTCTGTTAAGTAATGAGGTCTTGTATAGTTGCAGTATATCTTGGTCTTGAGTTGATAAGTATAGTTCATGAACCTTTGATAGATGAGATAGGGTTCTTCTTGTCTTGGTTAGATTTTGGTACTTTCAGTTTCCTTTTGTAATAGTACAGTATATCAAACTAGTTATAGAGGTTCAGAGTCAGTCTTATAGTTGTAGTACTTCTTCTGATATTCTCGTATCTTGGTGGTAAGTTCTCATACTTGCTGGTATATTTTGTATAATCAGATGATCTCTTCAGTAACTTGTTTTGTAGTCTTGTATGTGGTTTCTAAATTAGTTCTGAGGATGACATGCAATTTTGGTGGCTTGGAGATTATATACTTACAACTCTCCCCTTTTTAGCTTTCGATGTCCTCATTAGGGCCTTCTAATTTTGTTCTAGTATTGTTACATCATTTGAGAGGTCAAAAGTCCAGTAAAGTCTATTTTTCTCAGAAAGTAGCATGCTCATAGTATAGTTGCCTAACATATTAGATTTATATATTAAAGGGTCATATGTTCAATGTTGTATACCAGAAGTAATTCTGACATCATTTACTGCTGGAGAATTTCCTCTAAGAAATCTTCTTAAATATCTATACCTCATTTCCCACCAGTGGTATGGGGAGAATAGGCTTGCTTTCAGTTTTGCTATTTTCTAGAGAGTTGGTTATTCTTTTGTCTTGACTTACTGAGTTCTTGATTTTGTTCATGATAATTATAATATTTCGGGAGGATAATATATAGTATGTACTGATAAATGCAGGAGTGTTCAGGTTTCAGTTGTTCAAGGAATCATACATATTCCTGAACTAAGTCAGTAGCATTCTGGAGATTGGTCTTGAGTTCTCATATTGCATCATAGATTGAATAACCTTTCTATTTAACAAGATACTCTGAGTGGTTCTTGTGGCCACATTTGTTGAGAATTTGTTCAACTTTGTATTCTTCTTGGTCATTAATAATGATAGGTGCAGGTGGTTTGGTGGTCCAGTTTGAAAATAGCTCATTGTCATTTTCATATATCACTTGAGATATTGGACATTAAAGACTGGGTGAACCTTGATGGTGTCTGGTAGTGCCAATTTGTAGGAGGTTGGAGAGACTTGTGCAATAACTTCAAATGGTCTAATAAACTTACTGTTTAGCTTTGTAAATGGTCTGTACTTGAGGTTGTCAACTTGATATTCTCAGATGTCTATTAGAACTTTTTCTCTAATATCAAAGGTTTCTTCTCAGCAGTGTTGGTTAACATATTGTAACTGTTGTTCTTAAGCTTGCGATAAATTCTCGATTGTAATCTTGCTTAGATTGTATATTTAGAGCAGGAATTCTTCAACTGCTTCGACTGTAGAGGGTTCATCAGTAGTTTGGATAAGTATCAGAGAGGTGTTTGGGTTTTGTCCAGTGTTGGTGAAGAATGGAGTCATTTCAAGAGAGACTTGCTTGCTGTTGTTATAAGTGAACTCAACTGTGGTGAGGTGTTCATGCCAATCATCTTGTCTATAAGAAATATAGTTCCTTAGCATTTACTCCAGAGTTCAGTTCATTCTTTTAGTTTGGCCATCAGTTTTGGGATAGAAGACTATAGATAGTATAAGTTTTGTTCCAAGGTGTACATGGAGGGCTTTCCAAAAATAGCTGGTGAATTTTGGATCTCAGTCACTAAAAATGATCTTAGGAAGACCATGATAGTGGAAGATATTGTCAAACAAGAGTGTGGCTATGTCTGGTGCTATTGCAGTAATGGTAGTTGGTACAAAGTGAGCTTGTTTTTTTTTTTTTTTTTTTTTTTTTTTTTTTTTTTTTATAGTCACTTGGACTCTGCCATTTATTACCAGTCTATTGTTAAATATACAGTCTTCCTTACTACCCAATCCCCATAGGGGGGCCTCTCCCCACCCTGACCCAAGCAAAGACCACCTTCTCCCCAATGACTCCCACCCTTCCCCCACTCTACCTACAAATTTTCTCCACCAGTTTATATCGCTGACCCCTCTGTATCCCCCAACTGAGCCACTAGCCTGTCAAGGTATCCTCCATCAGGCTATGCCACTGCTGCAGCCAGACTTCCAAGCCCAGTCTCCTCTCATCTTCAAATACAAATAGCTAGTGTCCAGCCAACCCTACCCAAATGGCCAATGCCCAGCCTAGCATGAGTCATTTCTTTCTCACCCCCTCCACCAGTCTGTCTCTCAAATCCTCCCACTGCCCCCGCATACCTGATCCCCTGCCCCTCACCCCCAAATAATCCCCAACAGATTGCCAAAAGTCACTAAGTACCTCACACTCTCCTAGCCAATGTTCTGGCATCTGTATATAACCCCCTTCCTGGCCTACATCATAGCATTTCTTACAGTCAAAACAACCCCCCTCAACAAGGTGACCTGAGCAGTAATTGAGCATGATATTCCTCCTCAACATGCACCACCAAGTCACCCAATACTTTGGCGGTATCCATCTTTTCACCTCAGCACTCCATGCCCAAATGCTCCACCAGTCCCACTCCTCACCAATTCCTACACCTTGCCAACCACTGGGCCACAGATCCTGGCCCAGTCCCCTCTGGCAGTCTATCCCATCACCAATGTCAAACTCAAGCAATGGGACTCTGCCCAGTAGTACCCAGTCCCATCACTACATCTCCAGGTCCCAATCCTCCTCTCCTTCATTACCCCATCAACAGATCCTGATGCGGTATGCCCCCTCTGCTATCCCCCACCAGAAGCCTTTAAATCACAATTGAGCAGTGTTCTGAAGTTCAACCAAAGATAGGAGATTGCCAGTTAAACCTCTAGGTATGGACTGCCTCTCCCAAACCTTCTGCAATAAGGGAACCCAACCACCCCCTCCCAATTCCATGGCTCTCTTCAACCACCAAACTCTCAAGCAGTATAGCATCTTCAGAAAGTCCACCAGTCCTAGTCCGCCACTTGCCACTGGTAGGGATAAGACCTCTCAGCTTATCTGACTCCTCCTTCCAGCCCAGATCCAACCCTTGGCAAGCTTCAACAGCCTCTTCACCACCCAGAATGGGAAGTCCAGATAGTATACCAGATACCACAGCTTCGGTAGCCAGTAGATGTTCAAAATTGTAACACACCCTGCTAGGGACAATTAGCAGCCCCCCCAGCTCCGCAGGGCCTCCCCCCAGATACCAACCTGCTGCTTCCACCAAAGTCTGGGTAGTACTGACCCATATATCGAAAGATAGATACCCAAGTACTGCACTGCCTCACCAGCTGGGACAATTGTTCCAATAACCTCCCCACCCACCAGACCATTGCCTAATACCATCATTTCATACTTATGCTAGTTAAGTTTTGCCCCAGAGTTCTCCTCATATTACTCCACTGTCTTCTTAAGCTCCTCAACATCAGCAATTGATCTCAGTCCGACCACCATATCATCTGCAAAGGCCCCCACCTTCCACTCAATGCCAAAGATAGAGAGTCTCACTATCTTCTGCCTGATTTTATCCAGTAGTGGTTCCAGGGAAAGGGCATACAAAATGGGGGACAATAGGTCCCCCTGGGGCACCCCCCTGCCCAGGGGAAAGGCCACCCCTTGATGTCCATTACACATGATTGCCACCCTACTCCCTTCCAGTAGACTGACTATTGCTGACTGGAACTGGTGCAGGACCTCAGCCCTATCCAAAACTTTCACCAGCCAGACTTATCTCACCCAATCATAAGCCTTCTCCTGGTCCAAAAAGACCAGATGCCCATCTAATCTACAAGCCCATGTCCCTTCAATAACTTCATGTACCCAGGCTGTACCATCCCTAATAAGCTGGCCCCCTACAAAGCCTCTCTGCTCAATGCCCAAGATTTGCTGTACCACCTTCTGTAGCCTTGCAACCACAACCTTAGTAACCAACTTTCTATCCATATCCAAGAGCATAATTGGCCTCCAGTTCTTCCAGTCCTCTCATCTTCCTTTGTTCTTATAGAGCAATGTCACCAACTCCAGATTCTGCTCCCCCATCCATCTTCTTGTCTGTAGAATAAGATTACACAATGCCATTATCTCTCCCAGTACTTCTGGGATTCTGACCATCTTCTTTCAAAAATCCCAGGGCAGACCATCTTCTCCAGGCACCATACCCAAGGTTGTTATGGCAAGAACCTGGTGGATCTCCTCCTCTTGAACTGGTAATACCAAGTCACCCATCCCATCTACCTATAGGAGTTGCCAATCTTCTAATGTATGACCAATCACATCAGCATCTACCCCACCCTCCTCCTCACTCCATAATCCACTCCAGTGCTCCTTTAATAATTCAAGAATATCTTGGATACCATGGACCAGGACACCTTCAGAATTGAGCACCTCCTCCCACCTTTGTTGCACCCTCTTAGCCCAAAGGGCCCTTATGAGGAACTTAGAGGGCCTCTCTCCTTCTTCCAAACTCTGCCACCATAGCCTAGCCACTAGGCCCTTCACCCTCACTTCCTCCTCCTCTTGCAGCACCTGTTGTAGTTCACCAACCTCCTTTTTCACTCTTATGGACCTCCTCCCCCTCCAACATCATCAGTCTCGCCCAATCTCCTAAAAGCCTAGACAGTCTACTAGAGGCCCATCTCACTTTCTGCCTCCTCTGTTTCCCAGCCTCCTTACCTGCCTCACTCCAGTATATCTTGGCCATCTCCTTCATTCTCATCTACTGAATACCAACTGGGGTACCTTCCTGTCTCCAGCCCACTATCTGTAGTTGAATGTCCACAGCCCACCTGTCCCACCAAATTCTATCATCTAACAATGAGGAATTGAGGGGCTAATGTCCAGGCCCATCCCCACTCCCCCCAAACTGACTCTGTCTAAGAATCTCCCAGTGATCTAACCAAGGGTACCATTCCACCTCCAGTGATCTCCAAACATCCAAGCCCCAGCAGCTAGTCATCAGAATCTAATCAATTCTTGTCCCCAAGCCTTCTGCCCAATACATGTATACCCTCCTATCCCTCCAATACTTCCTACCCACATCCACCAGAGCACTCAGCCTTTCCACCTCCTCCCAAGCTGCCAGCCCTCTACTCTGACTCTCTACTCCTCATCCTCCATCAGTTCTGTCTAGCAGTACCTCTCGAACCATATTAAAGTCTCTACCCAGTACATCCACCCCAGCCTCTGCGAGTGTCCCACTCTCTTGAAGACCCTTCACCCAGTCCACATGCTCACCCCATACAGTAGGGCAGTAACAAGATCCCACTGTAATTAGCTCTCATCCATTACATATCTACTTGCCCCAGACTAGTCTATTTCCCCAGCTCTGCATATCCCTGATCTCCCCTCTGTCTTTCCATATCAGAATCCCAACCTTACCCATCTAAACAGCCTCACCTCCCCATTTCTTTGTCCACTCCAGTTTATCCAATTCCTCCTCACACCTGACATCCTGCAAGAGGAAGAGATCAGCCTCCAATCCCTTCAGCCAAGTAAAAATATTCCATCATTGAGAAGTACCCTGCAACTCATTTACATTCAGTGAAAAAATGTTGGTTGTACTATTCATATTGATGTATAATGTTTTTATCCCATCCATCCCTATTGCACCAAGTTCATTGCTTCCTGTGCCATGTCCAGATTATGTTCCACAGTCACTTCCTCTTCATTGGCCCTCTGAGCCTCCAATCCAGCCAACAGCTCATTCATCTCTCCATCTGCCTTCTCCTCAAACTCCTTGCAGTATTCCAGGCAGGCCTCCTGCCAGAGCTGCAACCCATGTTGCTTGGCCCAACAGTACTTGGCCCTCTCACCAGCAACCCCTGCTAGTTCAGCCTCCTGCTCCTTATCCACCTCATACCCTTCCTTCTCCAGATATACTATAAGGATCTCCATCTTCAATGCCAACTCTACACCATTACCCTGCAATACCTGTGCCCAATGCTCATCACTCATTACCCTCAAGTCCACCTCCCCAAGCTCTTTAGCTGCCAGGTTATTCATCATCCTGCACATCCAAAGTAGATTTCCAACCTCCTTCTCTCCTGGGGTCGCTGGTCTTCCACTATCCAGCATTGTGGTATCAGCCCTGGCACTCACCACCTCATCTCATACCTCTGGGACATCCACCAATTCCTCCTCCCCAGCCTCCACCCCCTGTCCCCCCTTTGCTATCTCAGGTATGCCAAATTGCACTCATTGGGCCCTCTTTATTGGCACATCTTCTCCAGCCCTGCTCCGATAAGCTTGCCCTCGCCTGATGAGAGGGGTGGGGGTTGGTGATCTCTCCCAGTCCTCCTCCCAGACCTCGAATGTACCATCAGTATACAGGTTGCCACTAGCTGCATTCCTGTCCTCCTCTGTTTCTTTTCCTGCACTCCCTCCTTCTCGCCAGCCCAGACACTTGCCTTGGCACCCCCAGGTTCCACTGTTCTACCTGCCTCCTTCAACAGTCAACTCCCCATCTTAGCCAGCAACTCCTTCTGATGTTTATGGCCCTGAGCTATTTCCCATTGCCTCTTGTCCACTCTGATCCTCTTCCCATCCACTACCTCCAAGTGCATTGACTCCTCATAGGACTTCCAAGCCTTTACCTGCCACTCCACTGCTCCACTCATCTCTTCCAGTGCCTCCAGCAAGTCCTCTTCCTCCTCCTCACTCCCCTTCACTCTTGTCACCTTGCATAAGATCGCCTCCCCAGACCATCACTGAAGGCCAGTCCCTCATCTTCTCTGTAGCCTCTTTTCCTGCCAGCCGAATCTGTACATCCACATCCCTAGTTCTAAGTGAGGTCCCTTTCCAGACTCTAAACCTGATATCCACTACCTCACCATACTCCACCATGACCTCCTTGACTCTCTTCCTCATCTTCATTGCCATCACCATGGGCACTCCTTTCACTAGCAGTTGGACCACCCTGGGGTCCCATTTCAGACATCACACCATTGGGACACACACCTCTCCAACAATCAATCCAACCTTCAATGCTTCCTCCAGGGGCTCAGCCTCCTCAAAACCCACTTCGACTCTCTCCAGACCTTTCAGGAACTTCACGGATGCTGCTCCAGCCACCTGCTTAGCAATAAGCTCCAGTACCATTTTCACTATCACTGTCAGGCTCCAGAAGCACAATGTCACCACAATGCCAAGATCGATTTCTTGAGTAACAGTGCCACAGCCAGGCCCATCACACCATCAGCCAAGTCTCCCTGCCTTCTAAGCCCCATCTGCTCAGCTGCACCATCAGCTGTCACATCTGGATTTTTTTCCAGATTAGCAGTCCTGTCACCATCAGCCATCACACCCCCCCCAGCCACTACTCTCCCAGCTCTGCTGCCCTCACCCCCAAGCACTACTCCCCTATGAACTGTCATCATCTCCATCTCCTTGCCTTTCCTCAGCCAACTCTCCAGCCCTATCATCTGCTTTCTCTCCTTCACCATCTCCATGAAGCTTGCCCTCTCAGACCTCTGTCCTCCTCTGCCTCCTCCACCTCCTCCTTGTCCTCCTGCCAACAGCCCTCTCATATCACCCCCCAGGCCAGGACCTCTCCCCACCTGCTGCCAGTCAAACATGCTAGGGCTGCCCTGTCCAGTATGCACCCCAGAGAACTTATTGTTTGCCATTTCCTTATCACTTTTCTCTAATAAACAACTTGAGAGTGTGTTGTAAAGTGTGTGTAACATGAATGTTAGCTGAGAAAGGAAAAGTGGGCTTGTTTGCTGAGATAGTCCATAAAGACAACAATTGTATCTTTTCCATTCTTGGTCCAGAATAGTTGTATTTTTTTTTTTTTTTTTTT
>RBNI01006236.1:0-11568 GCA_003990745.1 Jimgerdemannia flammicorona
AATAAACCTATTTGATAACCCACAACCCACTCTTAAGTAAATCCGCTCCCTGTTAGGTCCTACTCCTAACCCCATCACGAAATTTCCTAATTGGGTATTGTCTGCAGCGATACGCCGATTCAACTAAGCTGGTCTTAGTTTCTTGAACTTCCTGAAATACGGAAAATCCTGAACATCCAGAACTAGTCCAAAAAAGGACTTTGGTTGAGACATCAACCCAATCTAGAAATAAATAAGCATAGAGGACGTACTCTATGCGAAATTGATCTTGACCATAAGAAAACAGTCTTCCAGAATATCCAGAACTCCCAGAAAACCCTTCCAGAACTACATAATGGTTACCCTAAAAAGCAACCCTCTTACAACTTGGTAGCAGTAGTTTACAATCCAATTCCACTTCAAGATGCTTCCTCACCCTGCTACAAACTCTTCTGTTAATTCCTACAAGTTGGTATAAAGCCCAACCTCTGAACTGGAATTTATTTTGAACCATCTGACAATCTGGAGAGAATTGAACCTGACGTACAAGGACAATTTGACCTCCACACCTGCAACAAGTGGGACAAACTTCATTCAAAGAAAAAAGTACTACAATTAAATCAGCAAATAGGCAAACACCTATTCACCGAACTCCTTGCACTACACCCAGTAAGTCAAGATGAAGAAGGTCTTATAGAAGTCTTCTTTACTCTTCTCAATAAGAGTTTTGTCAGCTCCACAAATCCGAGTGATCTAGGACAACCAGCAGTAGTCTTTCTAGCCTTAGTTCCTCACGAAGCCCAAGCCTCTGTAGCCAAGTGGCTCAACTCTACCGACTTTCACCGAATCAGAACCAAGACTGCATTATACTACTGATTCCAGAACAGCAAGGCCCGCCATATTCTTAAGGAAGAAGCGAGAGAAACTCTTCATCAACTACCTGATCCCAAACCTGAAGCAGGCCCTGCTACAGCCCTACCTGAATCTGAAACCAATACTGAACCAGAACTTGACTTTGAATTAAGTCTATCTGAAATCAGATATACAACTGATTCTGTCTACTTTGACGCTGAGCAAACCCAAGTACACGGAGACCAAACCCAAGAGGAGGAGGAGTATCTCAGTGAATTCGATCCCGGATATACCACCAAAGGAGACGTACCTCCATCAGGACAGAATACACCTACACAGCAACAGACAGCCATCTATCAAGCCCTTACTCCAGACCCACAACTATTACTCCAGCAACTTACACAGACCCAAAGAACCCCATCACACTCTGCACCAGTACCTCAAGTAGTACCAGTAACACCACTACCAGTAGTTCAACTGTCTCCAGTAAACAACATGGCAAACCAACAGATTCTAGACCTCACAGCCCAGGTAGCCATAATGGCAGCAACCATTACTGCCTTAGCTGAACAGACCCAACCTATAAAAAATCTGAGTCTATCTACCTTCAATGGTACTGCACAAGAAGTCCAAAGCTTCATTAGTGTAGTTGACACCAACTTCGAAGCCAATCAATGGACCAATGAACAAGTCGCTGACCGCATTCTGACAAACAATTAAGACCACACTTTGGAACAACTCTTTGCTACCACTACAGCCTATGTCTGCTGAGTTGTTACATTCTTCTGAGGACCTGCTGAAGAATGGTAGCGAACCCTTCCCGAAAAACCCCTCACATGGGACACTCGACCTGCAGTAGTTGCTCAGAATACAGCAAATAATGCCCCAGGATATGAAGACCATCCTGCAGCCCCTGGACTTAAACAACTCATGATTGCCCAATATCACAGCGAACCCATGATCGCTGAATCCCGAGTAAAACTCCGCAACCTCAAATTCGATGTACATGGCAAGGAGGAATTTGAAACCTTCTGTACAAAACTTGAGTCACTCCTGAACACTGTTGGCCTAGGATATATTGCCAACGATGAAGCATGAAATAGTACAAGAGCAGATCATTTATTCAATGCCCTGCCAGAATGGCTTACTAGAAAAATCCGAGAACAAGGACACCCAGTTGGTTGTGACCACCAACAATGGTGCCTGGCAAGGATCAAGACTATGGTCAAGCGGATCCTAACAGCTGGACCCATTCTGCCCTGAAGACAATTCAACAATAAGGAAAAAACTTGGACCAAGAAAGAAGAACCCAAGCATGAAGCATCCCGAGCTCCCTCATCATCTACTCCATGGACACCCAGAAATCATGAACCCACCCAGCTGAGTACCTTCAAGAAACTCACTGAAGGCAAAAGGAATGAACTTAGAAGAAGCGGAGCATGCTTCTATTGCCGAAAGACAGGACACATGGCCAGTGCCTGCCCTAACCGAAAACCCCGAACAGCAATACAAGCAACTGTTACCACTCTGCACCACCTCAACAATCTGACCACCAGAACACTAGACTTTGTCAAGTTAAGACAAACTGCTAAGGCCCCAACCAAAGGAAGTCAAAAAGCAGCTGGATATGACCTATATGCAGCTGAAGAAGCTACAGTCTCCAACCGAGAAGTCAAACAAGTCTACACCAGAATCAGCATCCAAATCCCTAAAGGATATGTTGGAAGAATATGCTGTCACAGTAGCCTAGCATTGAAAGGACTCTCAGTAGAAGGAGGAGTCATTGATGAAGATTACACAGATGAAATTATTGTCCTCATCTGAAACCACAGTTGGACACCCTTCAAGATTCCCATTGGATTCTATATTGCCCAAATCCTATTCGAAAAAATCGAGTCAACCCTGACAATCAAGGAAGTCCCGGCTACTGCCCCCATCAGAGAATCCAAAGGATTTGGCTCATCAAACAAGGCCCCAGTCCAACCTACCATGAACAAAGAAGAACAATTCTACAAGAAAATCGAAGATAGATATGTACCAAGTGGCCGATGTCCCCATGGCATTGGAATGTACTCTTCCCGAATGATTGATGATTGCTTCTCTTGTGTCAACGAACTGGCTCAAAGAAGAACCAACAGAAGGAAAGCTCCTACAACTGAAATTACCACCATTGGATCAGACAAACTGCTTACACTTAAAGCTTTTGTCAACCGAGCACCTGTCAAGATCATGATAGACAGTGGTGCCTCAGGCAACTTTATTAATGAAGAAACAGCCAACAGACTCAAGGTCTTTACCTCCCCGGTACAACAAACTCAAGCAGTTGCTACAGCTAATGGAACCTCACATATCATTAGCAAGGAAGTCCGCAATCTACCCTTCCGAATTGGTGACTATCAAGTACATGTTACCCTTCAAATTGTACCACTCCCTGATAACGAAATCATCCTTGGAACTCCATGGTTGAAATAAGAGAACTCCATGATCGATTGGGTAAACCATTCTCTGACCATCAAGAAAGGACGCCACAACTTCAAACTGCAAGGCGAAAAGGACACACTCAACACTAGTGACCCTGGACCAAAGATCACCCACATCAACAAGCTACAACTCAAGAAATTGGCCAAGAAATGTCCTCTCTTTACTATCTCCATCTGACCATCCAAAGAAGAACCCGAGAACTCTGAAGAAGACTTTTCCAAAGTTGACAGCCGTGTCAGACCACTACTCCAGAAATTCCGAGACATATTTCCAAAGAAACTCCCAAAAGGCCTACCTCCCAAATGAGCAGTGGACCATGCCATCAAGACTATTCCAGATGCCAAGCCAGCCTTCAAGTCAATCTATCACATGTCTCCGAGAGAAATTGATGCACTCAAAAAAGAAATTGACGAACTCCTGGAACAAGGATTCATCAGACCCAGTGTATCACCTTATGGTGCACCAGTCCTCTTTGTTGTCAAGAAAGGAGGAGACCTGCGAATGTGTATTGATTACCGTGACCTCAATGAACAGACCATCAAGAACTGTTACCCACTACCCAGAATTGATGAAATATTCGATAGGCTTACCAACCCACAATTCATGAGCTCCTTTGATCTGCGAAATAGTTACTGGCAAATTGCTATGAAAGAAGAAGATATCTACAAGACAGCCTTCCAAACCCGCTATGGACATTTCAAATTTCTCGTTATGCCCTTTGGCTTAACTAATGCTCCTGCAACCTTCCAGACACTGATGAATACCATCCTGCACCCATACCTAGACAAATTTGTTGTTGTCTACATTAACGACATCCTAGTCTTCAGCAAAACCCTGGAGGAACATCTTGAATACCTTGAACTAGTACTACTGAAACTCCGAGAAAACCAACTCTTCACAAAACTCAGCAAGTGCAAATTTCTTCTGAAAGAAATTCAGTTCCTTGGACACATTGTCACACCAAATGGAATCAAAGTGGACCCCAGCAAAATCTCCACAATCAAAGATTGGCCCAGACCCAAGAAGCTGAAAGACCTCCAGTCATTCCTGGGATTAGCAAACTATTATAGACGATTTGTTGCCAACTTCGCCAAAATCGCCACTGCCCTTACCCAAATGACCAAGTACAGCAAGAAAGAAGAACAACCCTGGACCATGAAACAAGAGAAAGACTTCAACAATCTTGCAAATTGGGGACCTGAACAAGATACAGCCTTTCAAGCATTGAAAGATACTTTGATAATCACTCCAGTACTTCAAGCGGCAAATCCTGCTCTATTATATGAAGTTACTACCGATACCTCTGACCTAGCTCTTGGAGCAGTACTCATGCAAGAAGGACACCCTGTGGCCTATCACTTCTGCAAGTTCAATGATGCTGAAATCAACTATGCAACTTATGAGAAGAAAATGTTAGCCATTGTAGACACTCTGATCAAATGGTGACCATACCTAGAAGGAGCACACTTCACTATATTAACTGACCACAAGTCATTAGTCAACATCAAGACCCAGGCTACTCTTTCTCGAAAGCAAGCCAGATGGATGAAAGTTCTCACTAACTTTGACTATGAAATCCAGTACCGCTCTGGCAAGGAAAACATTGTTGCTGATGCAATCTCCAGACCACCTATTGAAGAAGTCATCCAAACTCTCACCCTAGTTACAAACTCCATCACGGAATAAATTATCACAGCATGTGCTGATGATAAGGAAGCTCAAGCCCTCCGAGAAATCCTGGACAGTGATGATGCTGATAAGCATACCTGATACAATCAATACCAACTCAAGGACAATGCTATCTACTATAAGGACAGATTGTATGTCCCAAACAACCAAAACCTCCAAAAGACTATCCTATTCAAATGTCATGATGCCCCTACAGCTGGACATTTAGGATTTGATAAATGCTATAAAGTTATCTCCCGAAACTTCTATTGGCCCCACATGGCAGATCAGCTAAAGACCTACATTACTTCCTGTGATGCCTGCCAATGCAACAAGTCCTCAACACTAGCAAAACCTGGTTTACTCCACCCTATCCCAGTACCATCCGCTAATTGGGAACAAGTCTCTATGGACTTCATTGTACAACTACCCTGAACCAAGAACAGGAAAGATGCAATTGTTGTCTTTGTGGACTATCTCAGCAAACAAGCTCACTTTGTACCAACCACCACTACTGCAACAGCACCAGACATAGCTACACTCTTGTTTGACAATATCTTCTGCTATCATGGTCTTCCTAAGATCATTATTAGTGACCGAGACCCGAAATTTACCAGCCATTTTTGGAAAGCCCTCCATGTGCACCTTGGAACAAAACTTGCACTATCTACAGTCTTTCACCCCGAAACTGATGGCCAAACTGAAAGAATGAACCGAACTCTGGAACAAATGCTAAGAAACTATGTCTCCTACAGACAAGATGATTGGTATGAACACCTCACTGCAGTTGAGTTTGCCTATAACAACAGCAAGCAAGCCTCTCTTGGAATGACCCCATTCTTCGCTAACACTGGACAAAACCCAAACACTCCTCTGACACTCATCCAAACTACTGAAGAACCCTCTACAGTCAAAGCTGTTGAAGAATTCTTACTCTGAATGCATAATCTAAGCCAGATCGCAATTGAGAATTTATCGCGAGCTCAAGAACAACAGTCACATTATGTCAACCAGCATCGCTGAGAAGAAACCTTCGATATTGGAGAAAAAGTTCTATTAGACATCCGAGGATACCGAGTTGACAACCTCAAGTACAGACCATCTACAAAACTGAACAGCAAGTTCATTGGACCATTTGAAGTCATCTCACAAGTCTCTCCGACCTCCTACAAATTGGCACTACCAGACACCATTAAGATTCACCCAGTCTTCAATGTCCAATGTCTCAAGTGATATAATGACAATGATGATGAACTATTCCCAAACTGAACTACAAAACCACCTGCACCTGTCATTATTAATGACCAAGAAGAATACGAAGTTGAACAAATCCTCAACAAATGTGGCCACAAGAACCACCCAGAGTATCTCATTAAATGGAAAGGTTATCTGATCCATGATGCAACATGGGAACTCAAGACCAATCTCCAGAATGCTACTGACTTAGTTTAGGAATATGATTCCTTGAACAACTAAAATCTGAATACTCCAATACCTATCAGTAAATACTACATTATACCCTCCTGAATATTATAATTATCACAAACCTAATCAAGAACTCAGCAAGACAGAACAAAAGATTACCGACCCTTTGGAAAAATAGCAAAACTGAAAGCAAGCCTATTCTCCCCATACTACTGGTGGGAAACGAGGCATAGACATTTAAGAAGATTCCTTAGAGGAAATTCTCCAGCAGTGAATGACGTCAGAATCACTTCCGGCGCACGGCATTGAACACACGACCCTTTAACGTATGAATCCAATGTATTAGGCAACTATACTATGAGCATGCCACTTTCTGAAAAAATAGACTTTACCAGACTTTTGACCTCCTAAATGGTGTAACAACACTAGAACAAAATTAGAAGGCCCAACGAGGATGTCAAAAGCTAAGAAGGGGAGAGTTGTAAGCACACAACCTCTAAGCCACAGAAATCACATGTCACCCTCTTAACAAGCCACTGAAATCGCACACGACCTCTGAACAAATCTGGAAATCACCTATGTGATCATAAAGCTGAGTCAAACAGAAGTCACAGCACACAAAGCTGAGTCAATATGAAGTCACGGAACACAAGGTTCACACAAACGAAATCTTACCAATCAAGAACAGATGCATATATACTGAGCCCTGAGACATGTCGAAACAGAGAACTAAAACAAATAATAATCACAACTTCCAAATACACAAACATGATCACTGAGATCTATAACTGCATCTGCACTGACATTTGGAATGCTATTGTCAACCGAGCCATACCCCCTCTGCCCCTCATGAATATCCATAGTCTCACACCCCTCTACTTCATGGAAGCCCGATGGAATGCCCTGAACATGCTTAACGAGGCCCACCGGATTAGACAAATCTCAAGCTACTACCAGGTTGGCTGCCTCCTGGAAGACATGGTCGAACACTACCACGATACAGACATTACCCAGATATCTCAACACCAGAAGCTCATTGCCCGCAAACATCAAGAACTCTTCTACGAGTACAGCACCTTTATTCCCTACCTCCGAGTTACTACCAGCGAAATGGTTGCTACCCTGTCTTATGGCCAAATCGATGACATGATATAAGAACTCAACTACAAGTATCTCGAGTATGTTCAGACTACCAACAGAACCTTCCCGCACCCCGATGACAACATCCTGCAAATGCCCCAAGTTGGATATGCCATGAAGAATGTCTATGATATAATCAACTTCAATGAAGACGAAGCAAAAGACAATGATCCCTCTGACGCTGACATGACCTCAAGCCAAGGATCTCTACCAACCCTGATCACACTACCAACCTTGCCGATGAACTTACAACAGTTCATAACCACATATGAGACTTATTGGGACAATGATCACTGGCATGAATACCAACCTGCATTCACCCCCAATTACTTCAACTACAACAAAGAGACCGGAGAACACAACCTGTACCTTCAGACAACCCTCGAGATTGAACCAACAACTCCACCACCTGAGTACAAGTGACATGAACCACAGCCACCAGCTTACTACAACCCTGCGACTCATAGTGCTGTAACCTATAGAAGGTACGCAGACAGCGAATCCGATGAAAGCAAAAACAATACACCCCTCCTTCATCCACCAACACCTTACTCAGCATATGAAACAGATGATGCTATCCTGTGGGATGGAGATAAAGTTCCAATGTATTATTATCTCAGCCAACAAGGAGAAGTAATTTGCGAACCACTCTTCCTAGAAGACTACTTCTTCAGAGATGATGCAATCAATGGTGATGTCATTGAAGACTATCCAGATAGTGTGTAAACCTATAAATAGATTAGCAGTCATAGTATAGTTAGATTAGCCTTGTATAATGTGACTGTGAACTGACTCAGTAGTCAGATGATCTCTTGACATGTCAGATCACACTTGTACTACGTGACTGCATTCCGACTCAGCAAAGCACTTAATGCTACATCCATATCTAGCATAGTCCAGATAGCCCCTCACTAGTATAAATACCCCCTCCCCCAGACCTCAGAATCTCAGACTTGAACAATCCGAACACAACTTCTGAGCACTTCTCCACAATATCCCTTCACACAACTACTCCTAGTATAGTAATATCATGAATAGCAAATAAACCTATTTGATAACCCACAACCCACTCTTAAGTAAATCTGCTCCCTGTTAGGTCCTACTCCTAACCCCATTACGAAATTTCCTAATTGGGTATTGTCTGCAGTGATACACCAATTCAACTAAGCTGGTCTTAGTTTCTTGAACTTCCTGAAATACGGAAAATCCTGAACATCCAGAACTAGTCCAAAAAAGGACTTTGGTTGAGACGTCAACCCGATCTAGAAATCAATAAGCGTAGAGGATATACTCTATATGAAATTGATCTTGACCATAAGAAAACGGTCTTCCAGAATATCCAGAACTCCCAGAAAACCCTTCCAGAACTACGTAATGGTTATCCTAAAAAGCAATCCTCTTACACAATGTCTGGGTTGTATTTTGTAAGCCAGGGTTTTCCTAAGATCAGGTCATGATCTCCTAGTGGTGCAACCTCAAAGTCTACTTATTCCCAATATTTCTGGATCTTGATGGGCAGTTTGGTGGCAATTGACTCAATAGGGTGTAGAGTATCATCTACAGTAACTATACTATTATTCTTGGGTGCAGGCTTGGTGAGGATCTTGGAGATTCTGATTGATGAAGTTCTCTGCAGCTCCACTGTCTATGAGTACTTGAACTTCTTTTCCTTTAACTAGGCCTTTGAAAATGAGCATAGCTTGAGCTCAATTTTCACTAAGACTTGCTGCTTGATCAGTACTGCCAAAACCCTTTTGATCTTGTTGGTTTCAGGGAGTTCTTGGGCTTCTATAATCTTGAGTTGACTGGCTTTTTCCAGGATCATTTGCATGACTTGATCTCCTTCTTTAACTATGTAGTTTTGATCCTTCTGGTTGATAAGTAAGACTTGAACTTGTCCTCAAAAGTCTGGGTCAATGACACCAGCACCTACATCTAAATAATATTTGATACTGAGTCCTGATTGCAGTGCAATTCTAGCATAATGACCTTCAAGACATTGGACTGTAATTCCAGTAGACACTAGAGTGTAGTTCTTGGCTGGAATAGTAACTTGTTTGACTGAGTGTAGGTCAAGACCAATGGCTCCTTCTATTTGATATTGAGGGACCTGGGCCTTTAGATGAAGCTTTTTGACCTTGTGCTCAAGTTGACTGGTAGTGGGATTGACAGATATGTCCTTGGACAATATGGTGACTGGTCTTGAGGGTTCACTAGTCTTCCTAGGACATTTGGTTACAATGTATCCTGTTTGGTGACAGAAGAAATAAGCTCTGGATTTCTTCAGACAGTCCTTTTCTTCAGGGGTGAGCTTGGTGTTCTTTTTGTTTATAGTATCTAAGTCTATTAGTGCTAGGCCAACTATCCTTGGTTGGTTTCTGTGGCAGTTCTCAAAGTGGTTCTTTTTGTAGCATTCTGGTTCAAAGCAGTTACCAAAGGTGATGATATCAAATCTATCAGCAATTCTCATAGCTTCATCAAGAGTTTCGGACTCTTCCAGCTTGACCTTGACTTGTGTATTTCCCTTCAGATCTTGGACATAGTGGTCTATCTTTTTATCCTCAGATACTACTGATAGCTTAAGTAGGATTGATAAGAATTATGCATTATAGCTTTGCACAGACTTGAGTTGCTTGACATTTACTAGCTTTTCCCTGGCTAGCTTAGTGGCATTAGCAGGCTTGAACTGCTTGTGAAGAGCTCTCTTGAAAGCTTCCCAATCTCTGATTCATGCATATGAGTATACAGATATAACTATGATATGATTGCACCACCAGATGGCTGCATTTTCTCAGAGAAGTGTGGTGGCAAATTGGACTTGCATATTATCTTCCATTCTTGTGAGCTCAAAGTATTGATCCAATTGGAAGATCTATGCATCTGTAGATAGTCCTTCTCAATGGCTGTTGAAGGTATCTGGCTTGAGTGGCTTGAAACTGACTGGTGCTATAGCAGGATGTAATATACCTGTAGTTTGTATTTTCTGCTATTCTAGTTGTACTTGAAGTTTTTGAATTTGGTAGGCCATGACATTGATCATATCTTCTATATTGAGCTGCAATCCTCTTACTTCTTCTGTAGCAGAGGGGTCTGGCTGGTAGACTAACTCTTCTTAGCTCATTTTGGATTCATGTGACTAGTTGTGACTGGTTTCTGAATTTATGTGAGGTTTCTTAATAAGGTAAGGTGTAACCACCTGCTGCTATCAAGTGTAATAGTTCTAGTTTCTTTAAGAGGAAGTAGCTAAATCTGGAAGTTCTGGTTGACCTAAAGTAGTTCAACGAGATACTTAAAGGTTCAAGTATTCTTGAAGGATTTCTGGGAGAAAATATTCTGAGCTTTATTCAGACAGAGAACAAGGATATTTATACATAATCTGAAAGAAAGATCCAGAAGAATCTTGGAAAGAAAGAGAAATGCCAAGAAATAGGTTCTTGGCAAAGCTGACTAATACTATTCTACAATGTTCCAAAAGGTTCCATGACTAGCTGAGACAAGATACTTAGTACCAAGAAAAGACAAGAATGTTCTAGTAATGTCTGAGTGCCAAGAGAAGGTTTCTAAGCAAGTAGAAGGTACCGGAACATAGTAGAATGTTTAAGAAATAATAAGAAAAGACTGACTAAAAGACATGAAAAATGTACTAAGACTAAATATGACTGTGAAATTGTTATAGAGAGCAAGGTCTCAAGTTGGGGCAAGGTACTTCAGGGCTGGGGAGGGTGCCACATCTCTCTGGCTGGCAGAGTGTCTATTCTGAATGTCTATTAGCTACTGAAGATATGGTACTTAGTCTATTATCTGGATTTTCCTCCTTGGGTAGTGAGGTGACTATTAAAGATAGCTAAGGATTGAATCTGGGTAAAGTGCCAAAGTTAGATTGGCTGGAGCACCCTGGTACTCCCAGTGAATAGAGGGGGGTCTTGGTCTAGTGGATTTCCCAAAGAAGCTTCATTTTTTAAGAGCCTGGTAATTGAGAAGAGCTGTAAAACTGCAAGAGAGTGGCTGAGTCCCTTTGATACA
>RBNI01006237.1:0-11567 GCA_003990745.1 Jimgerdemannia flammicorona
AAAATCGATAACCGCGCCAACCTCCCTTCTCCAGACTACTCCAAAACTGAAGCTCTCTCTACTTACTCTGGCAATACTAGAGGAAGTCTAAAGGAATATGAGAATGCGAGTGAGAGTCAACCCAGTGACGAAAATCGATAACCGCGCCAACCTTCCTTTCTCGTAACGAAAATCGATAACCATTCCAACCTCTCTTCTCCAGACTACTTCAAAAACTGAAGCTCTCTCTACTTACTCTGGCAATGCTAGAGGAAGTTGAGTATAAGAGAATGCAAGTGAGAGCCAGTAATGAGAACAACAAACGCTGCTCTTCTGACTGCTCCACATTGATAAATGACGTCATTTCTAACATTCATTTCAAACAGTCATAATCAAAATTGGACTAAAAATAATTAAAATGGTTCCCCGGTCTATCCGTTAGGCCGTTGAGTAAGGGTCACGAGGCTCTGGCTATCCTAGGTTCAAGGTCTGGTTCGAACCTTGGAGAGAATCAATTTTTTTTTTTTTTTTTTTTTTTTAATATAATTATATCTTTATTTATTTTAGATAGTTTATTATATTATTTAATTATTTTACAGATTTTTATTTATTGAAATATTGAGTCCAAGATCTGTAAGACTGGATTGCGGCCTTAAATCAGAGGCCAGTAACAGAGGCCAGTCACTCTAATAGCGGCCTTAAATATTGAAATACTGTACCTTTGTGGCCTTAAATCAGAGGCCAGTCACTAAGATGTTGGCCTTAAATTATAAGCCAAACGTTTATTTCAACTTTACAGTAATTGTGTGACTGTTTATGTGATGGTGCGACAGAATACCCATATGCGACAGAATACCCCTATCTACATTACTATAATATAAAAAATAATTATTAAATATACAAAATATTTATAGATTTTTTTGCTCTCACAAGTTTTTAAAAATAGAATTATCAATATATAATCTATAAAAATAAATAAATAAAAAGTATAATTATTGAGATAGATTAAATAGTAAAATTGAAGAATAGAACAGATTGTTAGACAATAATATATAACTCTTATTAAAATAAAATAAAAATAAAAGAGATATATAATTATTAAGACAAATAGTTAGATATGATAATAATCTATAAGAATAAATAAATAAAAAGTAGAATTATCAAGATAGATAGCTAGATATAATATATAATCTATCAAATAAAATGAATAAAAGAGAGATATAATCATTGAGACAGATAGCCAGATATAAATATAATACATTAAATAAAATAAAAATAAGAGAGAGATATATGTAATTATTAAGACAGATAGCTAGATATAACATATAATATATTAGAGATTAGACAATGTATTTTATCTCAAAGTCTTGAACTAGATCTTGAGATTAACCAGTAGTTCTTAGATAGTATTATATTCAGAGTAGCTCATCTACTTGATCAGGTATTCAGGACAATGGTAGTAGATTTATTTGTTAAGGATTTTCTTAACTTTATACTTGATATAATCTTCAATAATCACAAGAGCAGATGGCTTGAGAATTCAACCAAAGTAGAGTAGTGACTGGTTCCAGGTCTTGAGATATAACATATTAAAGACTGAATATACTCTCATGATTTCAGATAGCTTGAGACAGTATAAGAATGCAGAGACTTGTTTAGTAATCTCAAAGAGTCTAATATATTTAGATTGAGATTTTTTCAATAAATAGTTAACTTGAGATTATATCTTGAGGTTTTCAGTAGATAGTAGGACTTGATCACTAATAGTATAGGTGATATCTCAGTATTTCTTATCAGTATACTTGGCTTGATGCTGTTGGGCTTTCTGGAGATTTATAATAGTAATCTTGAGTAGTTCATTCATCTTATCTATAAGGTTTTTAGTAGTAGAGACTTATATTTAACATCTCTTTCTCCACTATCTTACTGGTCACAAGATTTGGTAGATAACCTTCCAAGTCCCCTTTCTCCTATTATTACCCCCTCTACCTTGGGTTGGTTTGCTGTGCCTACATGGGTATGGTGAGAGAAGGATAATGGTAATGAGTTGCCCCTTTATCAGTGTTCGATTGATGTCTTCTCTACTTTTTCATAGTTTCTGGTATCTTTAGCTGTATCTGGAGTACATCCGTTTTGGTGTGGTGCCTTCTTTCTTTTGCCATCACCAACAAGGTGGTGTCTTGGTATATCTTGGGCTACATAGGGAGTCAGCCAATCTTGGGCGTCAAGTACCCAGTATAGGTTATCTACAGGTCTTTAGTACCTGTAGTGGGGCCCTCTAGCTTTGGCAAGCTTCCCGGCAAGCACAGTTCTGGTGTAGGTGACTGCTTTTCAGGTGTTGTCGGGATGGGAGGGGAGATGGCTGTCACAGATAGGAGGAAGGGCGATAATGGTGGACCAGTAGGGTGCTAGGCTGGGGACAGCTATTGGGGCTGGAGCAGGTACTACTTCAGTTGGGCCTTTTGATTGGTGCGGCATGGTTAGGTGGTAGGTGTCACTCTCAGCTTCTTTTGGCGATTAGGCAGGTTAGGCTCCAGTCATCAGGGGGGGTCGAGGGGCCCGAGGCTATCCATTTCAGGCATCTTGGCTGTACTCAACTGGAACCAGAAGCTGACATGGCAATGTGATCAAGGCCTACAGGCTTGAGTAGTAGGGTATTGGGGGTCTCCTCCCACCTCACATGTAAGTCCTTTACTCACCTCGACTGGGAGAACCAGGCCCTATCCACCATATTGTGCTTTGATAGGGGTTTTTCTTTTGCCTATCATTCTCTTTGGGATGGCAGGGGCTATTCTATTTAGCTCGGGCATGACCTTGTATATATATTGGGTTCTCGGGCATGTGCTTTCAGTCATTGGTGTATAGTTGGGTTTCCCCTGGTGGTAGAGAGAGCATAGTGCACAGAATGAGGTGCAGGCTGCCATAGATCCTGCTGCACCTGGCATGGTCAAGCTGCTGGACAATAGCTAGCCTAAGTTAATGAGGGGGCAGTGCTTGGTGGGTAGTGGGGGAGGGTTTTGGCCTATATAGTCTAGGTTCTCTTCCAATAAAATTCCACAGAACATTGAGTCTATTAAAAAAAAAAAAAAAAAAAAAAAAGAGACTTATATTTGAACATTTTTCTTAAAAGAGACTAGACTCACAAAAGTCTTAAGATCTTGACTATAGAGTAGTTAAAAGGGAGAAAGACCAGTAGATGATTGGATGGTATTGTTATATGTAAATTTTATACATAAGTCAAGTAATAGTCTCAATCATCTTACTTAAAAAATATAGTTTCTGATATTTATTCTAGAGTTCTATTTATACACTTGGTTTATCTATTAGTTTATAGGTGGAAGGTAGTAGATATGACCAATTGGGTTTCCAGAGTCTTGAAGAGAGTTTGTTAGAAGTGACTGGTGAACTTAGAGTTATAGTCACTAACAATTACTTATAGTAGGTTATAGTGATAAAAGATAGACTTAAAGAAAATTCTCACAATTTCAGATATAGTAATATTAGTAATAATTAATTTAGTAATCATAGTTTTGATCAAAAATTCAACAAATATAATGATAGCATTAGTACCAGATTGAGTTTATAGTATATAAGTTATGAAGTCCATTATAACTTACTTGAATTTCTTAGTTAAAATTGATAGTAGTTATAATAAACTAGCTGATACTTAGTTGGTAGACTTGTTATACTAATAGAGGTTATAGCTAGTAATATAGTTCTTAATTTCCTTGATCATACTTAGTCAATAGTAGTAGTATTAGATATTTTTAACAGTTTTCTCAATTCTAAGATGATCAGTAAGTAGAGAGTCATAGTGTTCTTATAGTATCTTATAGCATAGATTTATGTTATCAGATAGATAGACTTTGTCTTACATAATAGTAGATCAGATTATCTTTAATAGTATATATATCCTTGAGCTCATTGAGAAAACTTTAGTAACAATAGTATCTTCTTTATAAGCTTGTCTGATTTGGTCTAAAAGTTCTGGTACCAAGATAACTTATATAATTGTAATAAGGTCTAGATATCTGGATAAGATATCTGGTACTATAAGTATTTTACCAGACTTGTAAATTGTTGGATTAAAGGTTTGAAGCTTTAGACTTTACTTAGCTTATAGATATAACAGAGTAGATTGGGTGTTGATATACTTGAGAGATTGATAGTCAGTAATGACATCAAACTCAATATCTTCTAAATAGTATCATCAGTAGTCTAGTATATATATTATTATCAGTAGCTCTTTCTCATGAGTAACTAGCTTTTATTTAGTTAGAGTTAAATTGTAGAACTCAAAGGCAATAAGATAATATTCTTTTCCATCATCTTACATATAATAAGACTGCTCCAATGGTAAAATTTGATACATCAGTAGTAATAGTGAATTTCAGACTTAGATCTACATTATACAGGACTAGAGCATGGGTCAGGCAATTTTTGAGTTCTTAAAAGACTTATTGATAAAAGAGGTTTTAGATCAGAACAATCCAGATCATTTTTCTCCAGTAATATTCAGGTTACACAATCTTTTGGCAATACTTACAATACAGTTTTTGGAGAAATATAGTAACTGACAAGTATTCTGAGATATATACTGAGCAGGGAGGTCTAAGTACATTTGACTAGTAACATGTGGAAAGAGGTCCTGACTTAGGAGGAAGTATGAGGGACCAGAGGAGCTGAGTAGTACTATGGAGCAGAGGGTGAAGGCTTAGAAAATATATATAGAGTCAATACATTTGGAGGTGATAGATAGAAAGCAGATCTATATAGATAAGAGGCTATAGAAAAGGTTCCAAGGATATAAGAGATAGAGAGAGTTATTGGAAAACCTGGAGAGCAGGGTGAAGAAGGATGTTAGTAGAACTGTAGTCATAGAGAGAGTCAAAACAAGTGTCTGGGCTGGTGAAGAGAGAGAGAGTACAGAGAAGGGGCCAGTAGTAGACAAGGAGGAGACTGGTTATGACTTATATGCAGATGGTATGTTCAAGGTCTGGAAGGACTCCCTATCTCCTACTTCTCTTATTAGGTAAGGTCCAGCTTTGAGGGGCAGAGTGGTAGAGGATGTGCCTATATAGGGGGCCCAGCAAGTATACTTTGGAGTTTCTGAGATAGCAAAGAGTAGGTGGTGACAGTTAGTGAGAATGAACTGGTAGATGTCCAAGAGGAGGGGTGGGATGAGACTATGAGTATAGTGGCTGATACTATGATGCTAGATAGAGGGAGACCAGTAACTCCAGAGAGGAGGAAGATGGGAAACCTACTATGGATGTACCAGATAATGAATAACTTTGTGGCAGAGGAGTTGGGAGAGATAGATCTGAGGGTGATGAGTGAAGAGTATTGGGCATAGATCTTGCATAGTGATAGAGTGGTAGAGGTACTGAAGATAGACATCTCTCTCTAGTACCTCTTGAGTTATACAACTTTTGGAAAGCAACTACAATATTATTTTTGGAGAAAAGAGACTAGCAACATGGCGACCAACAGGCAATCTGAGGTGTGTACTGGGCAGGGCGGCCTGAGCACGTTTGACTGGCAGTAAGTGGGGAGAGGCCCTGGCCTGGGGGGAGGTATGAGGGGGCTGCTGGCAGGTGGGCATAGAAGGGGAGGAGGTGGTAGTGGAGAACAGGGATCTGGGAGGGCAAGCTTTGCTGAGATGGTGAAGGGGAGAAGGCAGATGTCAGGGCTAGAGGGTTGGTTGAAGAAAGGCAAGAAAACAGAGAAGGCAATAGTATATGGGAGAGTAGCCCTTGGTGGAGGGGGCAGTGGGACTAGAGGTGTAGTGGCTGGGGGGGGTGTGATGGCTGATAGAGACAGGACTGCTAATCTGGAAAAAAATCCAGATATAACTGTAGATGGTGTGGCTGAGCAACTGGGGCTTGGGAGACAAGGAGATTTGGCAGATGGTGTGATGGACCTAGCAATAGCACCATTACTTAAGAAATTGATTTCAGCATTCACAGTGACACTGTGCTTCCGGCACGATCTTTCTCCACTACAATTCATATTACACACACTTTTACAACATACTTTCAAGTTATTTATTGGAGAAAGATACTAAGAAGATGTCAAGCAGCAAGCAAGCCGAGGTGCGTACCAGGTCGGGTAGACCTGGGGCTTTCAACTGGCAGCATGTTGAGAGGAGACATGGGCTGGGGATGGGGTCTTTCAGTGGGTCAAGTGGATTGGGCAGCTCAGGTAGTGGCGGCGGTACTGGTGGGGGGGCTGGAGGGCAGTAGGGGCGGAGCTTTGCAGATATGCTGAGGACTGGGGGTTGGCCGATGGGAGCCCACAGAGATCAGGCTGGAGGGAAGGGGAAGCAGAAGACTGAGGATGCTGAGGGAGCTGGACCTTCAATGGCTGGAGGTGGGGGAAGTGGAGGGACTGCTGGGGGTAGTGGCGGGACTGCTGATGGGGGTGTGACAGCGAATCTGGCAAAAAAAAGAGATGTGATGGCTGATGGCCAGGTGGGGCAGGGGTTCCCGATGCAGAAGGGGGACCTGGCAGATGGTGTGATGGGGCTGGCAGTGGCCCCATTACTCAAGAAATCAATCTCGGAGTTTGTGGTGACCTTGTGCTTCCAGGGCTTGGCGGTGATGGCGAGGATAGTTCTGGGGCTTGTTTCGAAGCAGGTGGCTGGGGTGGCTTCAGTAAAGTTCTTGAAGGGTCTGGAGGGGGTCGAGGTGGGCTTTGAGGAGGCGGGTCTACTGAATGAGATGCTGAAGACTGGCATTGTGGTTGGGGAGGTGGTGGTCCCCATAGTGTAGTGCTTGTGATGGGACTCTAGGGTGGTGCAGCTTCTGGTGAAGAGGGTGCCCATGGTGACTAAGGAGAAGACAAGGAAGAGGGTGGAGGAGGTGATGATTGAGTATGGCGATATAGTGGATGTTGGCTTTCAGGTGTGGGAGGGGACTGCGATCAGGATGGGAGACGTGGATGTCAGGATTTAGCTGGTGGGAAAGGAGGCCACGGGGAAGGAGAGAGACTGGCCCTCGGTGCTGATGTGGGGGGCCTTTGTCTGCAAGGTGTTGAGGGTGAAAGGGAGTGAAGAGGAGGAGGAGGACTTGTTGGAGGTACTGGAGGAGTTGGGTGGTGCTGTAGAGAGGAGGGCGAAGGCCTGGAAACTGTACGAGGAGTTGACGCATCTGGAGGTTGTGGGTGGGAAGCATGTCCATATAGATAAGAAGCAGTGGGAGTGGGCCCAGAGATGCAAGAGGCAGAGAGAGCTGTTGGCAAGTATGACAGGAGAGGTGAAGAAGACAACAGTTGGAACTGAGGAGTCTGGAGGTGCTGGAGCCAGTGTCTGGGCTGGGAAAGGAGGAGAGAAAGTAGAGGCAAGGGAGGCAGGGGCTGGGGGGGTGCAGGACAAGGACCATTTCGCTGATGGTACCTTTGAAGTGTGGGAGCCAGAGTTAGATGCCACTCCCCCCCCACTTATCAGGAGGGGCCTGGTTGGGAAGAGAGGACCGATGGAGGATACGAGGATGCAGGGGGCCCAGCAGGTGCGCTTTGGGGTTCCTGATGTGGGGCAAGGGGGTCAGGTGGTGGCGGTTGGTGAGGACGAGCTGGTGGATGTTCCTGAGGAGAAGTGGGATGAGGCTGCCAGTGTAGGAGCTGACACCATGATGCTGGAAGCAGGGCGGCCAGGGACCCCAGGAGGGAAGGAGGTGGGGAACTTGTTGTGGATGCGCAAGGTGATAGAAAATCTTGCAGCAGAAGCTTTGGGAGAAGTGAACTTGTGGGCGATGCCTGAGGAGCATTGGACAAGGATTCTACATGGTGATGGAATGGTGGAGGCACTGAAGGTGGAGATTCTGGGTATTTTCCTGGAGGAGGAGGGGTATGAGGTTGATGAGGTGAGGAGGGCAGAACTTGGGGTAGTTGCTGGTGAGCAGGCGGCCTACTGTTGGGCAGAGCGTCATGGTTTGCGGCTCTGGCAGGAGGCTTGTATGGAGTATCGCAAGGAGTTTGAGGAGTGGGAAGATGGAGCAATGGTAGAACTTCTGGGAGCATTGGCAGCGCAGGAAGCAGGGGAGAGGGAGCTGGCTGCTGAACATGACTTGGACTTGGTGCAGGAGGAGCGGACTGAGGACTTGTAGAGGATGGGACCAAGATATATTATTATTCCTTATGAACAGTACAACCAATATTTTCTCTTTGAACATGAATGGGTTAAGGGGTTCTGGGCGGTGCAAGAACATTTTTACTTGGCTCAAGGGATTGGAGGCTGATCTCTTTCTACTGCAGAATGTTCAATGTGAGGATGAGAACGATCGGGTAGAGTGGACTAGGGAATGGGGTGGGGCCATGGCTTGGTTTGGAAAGGTGGCGATTTTGGTGAGGAAGGGTAGAGGCGAATTGGGGGAAATCAGGAGCTGGGGTGATCGCTTGGTCTAGGGAAATTGGTATCGGCCAGGATGGGAATCAGTGAAGGTGGGCTCTTGCTACTGCCCTGCAGCTAGGGGTGAGAGGATTGCATGGATTAGGGAGCTGCTGGAGGAGGGTATTCTTTTAGAGAAAGGGGTCGATATGCTCAGTGGGGATTTTAATATGGTTCAAGATCAGCATTTGGACAGGACTGATAGAGGGAGGAGTGCCGGGGCAGAAGTGGAGGTCTGGATGCATGGGAAGAGGTAGAGACGTTGAGCTCATTGGGGGATATGGGCAGAACAAGGTGGGGAGATACAAGGGTCTACACACATTGGGTGAATGGCTTGGGCACAAGGATTGATTGGATTCTGACGGCGGAGTGCTGGGGGTTGGATGTTTGGAAGACATTGGAGGTGGAGTGGTGCCCATGATCTGATCACTGGGGACTTTTGGGGCAGGGGCAGTTTGGGGGGAGTAGGGATGGACCTGGATATTGGTACCTTAACTTCTCCCTGCTGGCTGAGAAGGGGTTGTGGGAATTGTGGGTGGTGGATATTCAGACACAAGTTTTTACCTAGCGGCATGAGGGTTTGCCTGTGGCTATCCACTGGATGAGATTGAAAGAGGCTGTGAGGGTTTATTGGGGAGAGGCTGGGAGGGAGGCTGGGAGGTAGTGGAGGAGGTACACAAGGTATGCTTCCAACAGGCTGAGGAGATTACAAATGGATTGGGTGGATTTGCTCACTGTTGTTGGGGTGGAGGATTGGAGGATTGAGAGGGCAAAATTGGAGATCATAGAACTACAACAGGTGTTGAGGGAAGAGGAGGAGGCTCATATGCAGGGCATGGCTGCTAGACTACGGTGGCAGGGGCTTGAGGAGGGTGAGCGGCCTACTGGATACTTATCAAGACTTCTCAAAGCCAGGAGAGTATGACATCGGTGGGATGGAGTCCTGGATGCTGATGGGAATATGGTACACGGCATACAACAAATCTTAGGGGTGTTGAAGGAGAGATGGCAGGGCTTGTGGAGTGAGGGAGAAGGGGGTGCTAATGAAGCAGAGATTGTGGACACACTGGAAGAGTGGGGGCCGCCAAGGGTAGCTGGACTGGGGGATTTGATCTTACCGGTACAGAGGGAAGAGATTCAGAGTGTCCTGGCAGCAACTAAACTAGGGATGGCACCTGGAGAGGATGGATTGCCATGGGACTTCTGAAAGAAGATGGTTAATGTCCCTGGAGTTTTGGGTGAGATGGCTGCTCTCTGTGACCATGTCCTTCAGAGCGGTAAGTGGGTGGGGGAGCAGGATCTCAGGCTGGTGGCCCTACTGTACAAAGACAAGGGGAGGAGAGAAGACTGGAAGAACTGGAGGCCAATTATGCTTCTGGACATGGACAGGAAGATGGTGACTAAGGTGATTGTTGCAAGCCTGCAGAGAGTTGCCCAACAGGTACTGGGGGAGGAGCAGCGGAGCTTTGTTGGGGGCAGACTTATAAGAGATGGGACTGCATGGGTTTATGGTGTGATTGAAGAGGCCCGGACCTGTGGCCTGGATGGAAGGTTGGTCTTTTTGGACCAGGAGAAGGCCTACGACCATGTACAGCGGGTGTGGCTGGGCAAGGTATTGGATTGAATTGGAGTTCCCCCAAGGTTTAGCGCCTCTATGTTGAGTCTGCTGGAGAGCAGTCGGGCAGCTCTGACATGTAATGGTCACCATGGGAGGGCATTTTCCTTGAGAAGAGGAGTTCCTCAGGGGGACCCTCTGTCCCCTATTCTTTATGCCCTTTCACTGGAGCCATTGATGAATAGGATTCGCCGGAAGGTGGCAGGGCTCTCTATATATAGTATAGTGTAGAAGGTGGGGGCCTTTGCTGATGATATGGTGGTTGAACTTGGGAATGTGGCAGATGTGGTGGCTCTACAGGAGACTGTGGAATGGTATGAGACCCACTTGGGGGCGAAGCTCAACTGGCATAAGTGTGAGACAATGGTGCTAGGGAATGAGCTAGTGGGTGGGGACGTCATTGGAACAATTGTCCCTACTGGCAAGGTGGTGCGGTATTTGGACATCTTCCTCTCTGTATATGGTTCTGTCTTGCCACGAGGGTGGTGGGAGAGCAGGGTGAACATTTGGGGGGAGTCCCTTCGAGGATGGGGAGGTGGCCATATCTCTCTAGCAGGGCAAGTGTCAATTCTGAATATTTATTAGTTCCCCAAGCTGTGGTATGTGGCATATCATCTTGACTTCCCAGCATGGGTAGTGAAGAAGCTGATGAAGATGGCTAGGGATTGGATTTGGGCAGGGAGGAGGTCCCAGATCAGTTGGGATACTCTTGCGAGGCCGGTAGTCAGGGGAGGTCTTGGGCTGGTGGACTTTCCTAAGAGGCTGCACTGCTTGTGAGCCTGGTGGTTGAAAAGAGCTGTGGAACTGCAGGGCGGGAGTTGGGTGCCTCTGATGCAGAAGGTGTGGGAGATGCGAATGTCTCCTCAGGAGTCCTCCGGTGATCTGCTCTCTTTGGTGGGGCTGAATGGAATTCGGCAACTGTGGTTTAAGGGCTTTTGGTAGGGTGTGGCTGATAGAGCCCACTGAATTGGCCTGCGCTGGCAAGGCAATGAGGGGGAGGCAGTGTGGGGGCCTAATATGTGGCATTGGGATAGATTGCTCCTAGGAGGTGCTCCACTTGCTATATTCGATATCGGGGAGGGAGTAGAGTGCCAGCAGGGGTCTGGCCAGGATCTTTGGCCAAGTGGCTGGCAGGTGGCAGGGATCGGCGAGGAGTGGGACTGGGCCAGGATCTGGTCTTGGAGCGCAGAGGTACGGAGATGGCTTCTCCCCAAGTTCTGGGTGGTATGGTGGAGAATGTTGCAGAGGAATGTCATGCTGAATTTCCATATGGGGTATTTGGTGGATGGTGGTGAGGAGTGCTTTGATGTTGGGGGAGCTGGGGGTCAGGTACAGATGCCAGAACATTGGCTAGGAGAGTGTGAGGTTTTGGGGGAATTTTGGGCTGAGATAGGAGATCAACTGGGTGTGGGGTATAGGCTGGTAGGGGAGGGAGGTCAATGGGAGGACTTGAGGTCTCGGCTCATGGGTGGGGTGGGTGATAGTTGGCTCACTGTAGGGTGGGTACTAGCAATATGGGTAGGACTAGCGGGTCATTGGCTTTTTGTATTTGAGGAGGGACAGAGGCTGGGGCTGGGGGAGAAGGTG
>RBNI01006238.1:0-11566 GCA_003990745.1 Jimgerdemannia flammicorona
ACAGAGACCGCACCCCTTTCTCTGCTATCTTACCAGTCACAATGGTTTGGTAAGCAACCTTCTAAGTTCACTTTCCACAATTATTACCCCCTCTACCTCAGGTTGGTTTGCTGTATCTATTGCAGAGTAGTGGGAGGGAGACAATGGTGAGTCAAGTCCTTCGGGACCGCTGACACTTGAAAAAATTGGAACGATACAGAGAAGATTAGCATGGCCCCTGCACAAGGATGACACTATCTTCCTGAGTGGATAGCCCTATATGGGCAAGTTTTTGGGAGACAATGGTGATGAGTTGCCTCTTTATCAGTGTCGGATTGGTGTCTTCTCTACTTTTTCACAGTTTCTGGTGCCTTCGGCTATGTCTGGAGTATATTCATTTTGGTGCAGCACCTTCATCCTTTTGCTGTCGCCAACAAGGTGTTGTCTCAGTGTGTCTCAGGCTACATAGGGAGTCAGCCAACCTTAGGCATCAAGTGCTCAGTATAGGTTACCTGCAGGTCCTTGGTACCTATAGTGGGGCCCTCTGGCTTTGGCAAGCTTCCTGGTGAGCATGGTTCTAATATAGGTGACTGCTTTTTGGGTATTGTTGGGATGGGAGGAGAAATGGCCATCACAGATAGGAGGAAGGGCAATAACAGTGAACCAGTAGGGTGCCAGGCTGGGGGCAGTCATCAGGGCTGGGGTAGGTGCTGCTTTGGTGGGGCCTTTTGATTGGTGCGGTGCAGTTAGGTGGTAGGTGTCACTCTTAGCTTCTTTTGGCAGATTGGCGGGTTAGGCCCCAGTCGTCAGGGGGAGTTGGGGGGCCCGAGGTTACCCATTTCAGGTGTCTTGGCTGCACTCAACTAGAATTAGGAGCTGATATGGCAATGTGATCGAGGCCCACAGGCTTGAGTAGTGGGGTATTGGGGGTCTCCTCCCACCTCATATATAAGTCCTTTACTCACCTCGACTGAGAGAACCAGGCCCTACCCACTGTGTTATACTTTGATGAGGGTTTTTCTTTGTCTATTATTCTCTTTGAGGTGGTAGAGACTATTCTATTTGGCTCAGGTGTGGCCTTGTACATACGTTGGGTTCTCAGGTATGTGCTTTTGATTGTTGGTATATGGTTAGGTTTCCCCTGGTGGTAGAGAGAGCATGGTGCACAGAATGAGGTGTGGGCTGCTATTGGCCCTGCTGTGCCTGGCATGGTCAAGCTGCTGGACAATAGCTAGCCTAGGTTAATGGGGGGCAGTACTTGGTAGGTGGTGGGGGAGAGTTTTGGCCTATATAGTCTAGGTTCCCTTCCAATAAAAATCCGTGGGACATGAGTCCATTAAAAAAAAAAAAAAAAAAAAAAAAAGACATTGATACAGAAGATATCTATACCTACTGAAATGATAATTAAAAAATAGTCTGATAACAGACTATTCTTTAGTAGAAGCTGATATAATGAGCAGCATAAGTATAATCAGATAATATGACCTTTACATATTATAGTTATCCTTATATATAGTGTAACAGTAATCTCAGAATGGTGATATCATTATAAGAGACAGTCTTTTCTTACAAGCCACCAGATTGGAGTATAAGAAGATTATATAGCATGACTTACCTAGGCTACAAGATGAGTAATGATGACTAACCATGAGTCATCATGACTACAAGATAGATATCTCAAGGAATATAAAAGGAAAACTAAGAAACTACAGCAGCAGTAACTCAAACAAGACTCACAAAATCCCAAAATAGTTCAAAGACTCACTATAAACAAAATGCCTACTACCCACCAAACCTCAAGATCCAGGAACCACCAAGGCTTCTCAGTTTAAGAAAGGATATTCTAAGATATTAGGAGAGCTATAAGAACCTATACTAGAAGGACTTCTAGCCTCAATCTGAGTACTAGTGACCTTTATCACTTTATTCTCTACTGCTGTAAAATGGAAACAAGGATCATTATCACTACTAAATACCTCTAGATATGGCAGGAATACAAAATAAGAAATCTCCTTTACTAGGAATTTCCTCAGACCAGTTTCTAAGAGATATAAGATATTATCTATAGATGTATATAAATTAAGAGTAGCCAAAAAGGTCTATCAGATCTTCAGGCATATATAGTCAATCTCCAACTTAGAGTATACTAGAGTCTCAGACTTCAAGAAATTATCAGCCTACTATATAGATGCACTAGAGATCATAGTGGCCACAGAAGCACAATCTACCATCACTCTCAAAAGTAATAAGGTAGAAGAGTTCTAGAATCTCATTCTTAAGAATAACCCAGATCAATTTCTATAAGGATTAATCTTGATATTTTAAGGCCCCAGTATCTAGATTAGACTCTCTCAAGATCCCACCTTTGTCTCCTACTCTATGGAAGAGAACCTCATAGATTGGAGAGCCTCTGATCTTTTTGCTCTCTTCTTTGCCACTGCTAAAAGTAATGATGTCATCAGTGATGACATTATTCCACATAAAGTATGTAAAATATATGATATATATAAAATATATGAAATAGATGAAATGTTCACTGATCTCATTTCCTTCAAAGATATTCTGTCTCTAATCTCTAGCCTTAATGATAGTGATGAAGATAAAGTCCCCAGAATTCTGAACATTCTGCTCTAAGTTCTTTATATAATAGTTGAAATTCTTCTAGTATTCTGATCTTATATACATATAGTAGAGCAGGGTTTGCTGCTTAAAGTACTAGAGTGGTTATCAAGATATCTTTCAGTACTTGAAAGGCTATATCTTGTTCAGATCTCCAATTTACAAGATTGTTGAAGTCTTTTTCTTATTTTGTGGTCTAGAGCTATTCTTCTTTCTTACTATACTTAGTTATTTGGATAAGGGTAGTAGTGATCTTAGTGAAGTTGGCAACAAATTACTAATAATAGTTTGCTAGTCCTAGGAATAACTGGAGGTCTTTCAGCTTCTTAGGGTCTGGGCCAATCCTTGATTGTAGAGATTTTACTGAGATCTACTTTGATTCTATTAGAAGTAACAATGTGTCCAAGAAATTAAATTTCCTTCAGAAGGAATTCACATTTGCTGAGTTTTACAAAGAGTTGATTTTCTCAAAGCTTCAGTAGTACTAGTTCAAGATGTTTGAGATATTCCTTCAGAGTTTTGCTAAAGACTCGGATGTTGTTAATATAGATAATAATAAATTTATCTAGATATAGATGTAGAATAGTATTCATCAGTATCTGGAAGATTGCAGGAGTATTAGTTAAGCCAAAAGACATAACTAAGAACTTGAAATATCTATAGCAAGTCTGGAAGGCAGTCTTGTAAATGTCTTCTTCTTTCATAGTAATTTGTCAGTAACTATTTCACAGGTCAAAAGAGCTTATAAACTGTGGGTTGATAAGCCTATTGAATATTTTATTAATTTGGAGTAGTGGGTAATAGTTCTTGATAGTCTGTTTATTATAGTTATTATAATCAATACATATTTGTAGATCTCCTCCTTTTTTGATAATAAAGAGGACTAGAGCACTATATGGTGATATACTAAGTCTGATGAATCCTTATTCTAGGAGTTTATCAATCTCTTTTTTGAGTATATCAATTTCTCTCAGAGACATATGGTAGATTTATTGAAGGCTGGCTTAGCATCTGGGATGATCTTAATAGTATAGTCTACTACTCATTTAGGTGATAGGTCTTTTGAGAGTTTCTTTGAGAATATGTCTCAAAATTTCTGAAATAAGGGTCTAACATGGCTGTCAACTTTGGAAAAGTCTTCTTTAAGGTTTTTAGGTTCTCTTTTGAATGGTTGGATGAAGATAGCAAAGAGAGGGCATTTCTTGACCAATTTCTTAAGTTGTAGCTTATTGATGTAGGTGATCTTTAGATCAGAGTCACTAGAACTGAGTGGGTCTTTTTCATCTTATAGTTTGAAATTGTAGTATCTCTTCTTAATGGTCAGAGAATGGTTTACTCAATCAATTATAGAGTTCTCTTGTTTTAACCATAGAGTTTCAAGAATGATTTTATTATCAGAAAGTAGTATGATCTAGAGTATAACATATACTTGATAATCACCAATTCAGAAAAGTAGGTTGCAGACTTCCTTGCTAATGATATATGAGATTTCATCAGCTATGGCAACTGCTTGGGTTTGTTGTACTAGAGAGGTCAAGACCTAGAGTCTGTTGGCTATTTTTTTATTGATAAAAGCTTGGAGTATAAGTAGTTTGTTTGATCTAATGGTGGTGATTTCAGTTATAGGAGCTTTCCTTCTGTTGGTTCTCCTTTGGGCTAGTTTATTGATACAAGAGAAGTAATCATTGATTATTCAGAAAGAGTACATTCTAATACTATAAGGGTATTAGTCACTTGGTATAAATCTATCTTTGATTTTCTTATAGAATTATTCTTTCTTATTTGTAGTAGATTGGGCTGGGGCCTTGTTTGATGAGCCAAATCCTTTAGATCCTTAGATGGTAGGCAGTAGTTCAGGGACTTTCTTGATTGTCAGAGTTGATTTAATTTTCTCAAATAGGATCTGGGTGATACAGAAACTGATGGAGATCTTGAAGAGTATCTAACTATAATTTTGAATAAGGATAATGATTTCACCTATATAATCTTCATCAATAATTCCTCTTTTTACTAAGAGTTCTTTTAGTGCTAGACTGCTGTGATAGTATATTCTTCTAATATATTTTTTAGGAATTTGAATGCTGATTCCTATATAGACTTGCTTGACTTCTTGGTTGGAAACTGTAGTTTCTTCAGCTATATATAGGTCAGCTGCTTTTTGACTTCCTTTGGTTGGGACCTTGGTAGTTGGCCTTAACTTGATAAAGTTTAGTATTTTGGTAGTTAGATTATTAAGGTGGTGCAGGGTAGTAACAGTTGCTCATGTTGCTGTTTAGAGTTTTTGATTAGGACAGGCACTAGCCATATATTCTGTCTTTTGATAATAAAAGTATACTCCACTTCTACAAAGTTCATTTCTTTCTCCTTTAGTGAGTTTCTTGAAGATACTTGGCTGAGTAGATTCAGGATTTTGGAGTATCTAAGAGGTAGATATAGAGGAAGCTCAGAATGCTTCATACTTAGGTTCTTCTTTCTTGATCAAAGTCTTTTTCTTATTATTGAATTGTCTTCAAGGCAGAATTAGTCCAGCTGTTAGGATTTGCTTGACTATATTCTTGATTCTTGCCAGGGTGATCATAACCAACTGGGTGTCCTTATTCTCAGATTTTTCTTATAAGTCATTCAGATAGTATATTGAATAAATAGTCTGCTCTTATACCATTTTGTACTTCATCATTAGCAATGTATCCTAGGCTAATAGTGTTCAGAAGTAACTTAAGTTTTGTATAGAAGATTTCAAATTTCTCTTTACCATATATATCAAATTTGAGGTTGTGGAGTTTTACTCAAGATTCAGCAATTAGAGTTTCACTGTAGTATTGAGCAATTATGAGTTATTTGAGTCTAAGGGCTGCAGGATGGTTTCCATATCCTGGAGTATTATTTGCTATATTTTAGACAATGACTGTAGGTTAGATGTTCCATATTAGGAGTTTTTTAGGAAGGATTCACTACTATTCTTCAGTAGATCCTCAGAAGAATGTAACAGCTCAATAGACATAGGCTATAGTAGTAGCATAGAGTTGTTCCAGAGTGTGGTCTTGATTTTTTATTAGAAGACAGTCAGCAACTCACTCATTGGTCTATTAATTGACTTTAAAATTAGTATCAACTATACTAATAAAGCTTTGAACTTCCTGTATAGTACTATTGAAGGTAGGTAGACTCAGACTTTTTGTTAGTTAGGTCTGTTCAGCTAAGGTAGTAATAGTTGCTACCATTATGGCTATCTGTGCTGTAAGGTCTAGAATCTGTTAGTTTGCCATATTGTTTACTAGAGGCAGTTGGACTACTAGGAATAGTATTACTGATACAACTTGAGGTACTAGTACAGAGTATGATGATATTCTTTGAGTCTGTGTAAGTTACTAGAGTAACTATTGTAGGTCTGGAGTAAAAGCTTGATAGATAACTATCTATTGCTATATAGGTGTATTTTGTTCTAATAGAGGTGTATCTTCTTTAGTAATATATCTAGGATCAAATTTACTGAGACACTCTTCCTTCTCTTGGCTTTGGTCCCTATATAGTTGGATTTGCTTAGTGTTAAAGTAGATAGTATCAGTTATATATCAGATTTCAGATGAGCTTAAATTCAAAAGCTAGTTCTAGTTCAGTATTGGTTTTGGTTTCAGATAGGGCTGTAGTTGAGCCTGCTTCTGGTTCAGAGTCAGGTTATTGATAAAGGATTTCTCTTGCTTCTTCTTTAAGAATATGGCAGGTCTTGCAATTCTGAAAGCAGTAGTATAAGGCAGTCTTAGTCCTTGTATAGTAAAAGTCAGTAGAGTTGAGCTACTTAGCTATAGAGACTTAGACTTTATGAGAAACTAAGGCTAGAAAGACAGCTACTGGTTATCTTAGATTACTCAGGTTTGTAGAGCTAACAAAACTCTTATTGAGAAGAGTAAAGAAGACTTCTATAAGACCTTCTTCATCTTAACTTACAGGGTGTATATTAAGGAGTTTGGTGTATAGAATTTTACCTATCTGCTGATTTAATTAGAGTACTTCTTTTTATAGATAAAGTCTGTCCCACTTGTTGCAAGTATGGAGGTCAAATTATCTTTATATATCAGGTTCAATTCTCTCCAGATTGTCAGATGGTTTGGAGTAAATTCCAGTTCAGAAGTTGGATTTTATACTAACTTGTAAGAGGTTTATAGTGGTAAGAAAGTATCTTGAAGTAAAATTGAATTATAAACTGCTACTACTAAGTTGTAAGAGGGTTACTTATAAAAGTACTATTACATAATTCTGAAAAGATTTTTTAGAAGTTCTGGATATTCTAAAAAACTGTTTTCTTAAGGTTAAGATCAATTTTATATAGAGTATATTCTCATACTTATTGATTTTGAGATCAGATTAATATCTCAACCAAAGTTCTTTTTCAGATGTTCAGGATTTTCCATATTTCAGGAAGTTCAAGAAACTACATAAGACTAGCTTAGTTGAATTAGCATATTGCTACAGACAATATCTAATTAGGAAATTTCATAATATGGTTAGGAGTAGGATCTAACAGAGTGTAGATTTACTTAAGAGTAGTTTATGGATTATTAAATAGGTTTATTCACTATTTATAATATTGCTATACTAGGAGTAGTTATATGAAGAGATATTATAGAGAAGTATTCAGAAGTTCTTATATATTTGAATTGTTTGAGTCTGAGTTTCTGAGGTCTGAGAGAGGGGGTATTTATACTAATGGGAGGCTATCTGGACTATGCTAAATATAGATATAGCACTTAGTACCTTGTTAAGTCAGAATACAGAAGTATGAACTGATATATCAAGAGATTGTCTGACTGCTGAGTCAGTATGCAGTTATATTATATAGGGCTAATCTAATTATACTAATGACTGCTAAGCTATCTATAGATTTAGATACTATCTGGGTAGTCTTTAATAATATTACTATCAATGATATTATCTCTGATGAAGTAGTCATTTAGGAAGAGTAGTTCTTGGATTACTTCTCCCTATTTACTCAGATAATAATATATTGAGACTATGTTACTATTCTACAGGATAGTATCATCTGTCTCATATGCTGAATATAGAGTTTGTGGGTAAAGGAGAGGTACATTATCTTCACTTTCATCAGATTCACTATCTGCATACCTTCTATAGGTTATAGTGCTATATATTGCTAGATTGTAATAAGCTAGTGATTATTCTTTATGTTGCTTGTACTCAGGTGGTAGAGTTGTTGGTTCAATCTCAAGGGTTGTCTAGAAGTATAGATTGTGTTCTCTGGTCTCTTCATTATAGTTGAAGTAGTCAAGTATAAATATAGATTGGTACTTATACCAGTGATCATTATTCCAATAAGTCTTATAGATAGTTATAAATTATTATAAGTTCATCAGCAAGATTGATGGAGTGATCAGAGTTGGTAGGAATTCTTGGCTGAAGGTCATATCAGTATCAGAGAGATCATTATCTTCTGCTTCATTATTATCAAACTAGATTATATCATAGATGTTCTTCATGGTATATCTAACTTGGAGCATTTATAGGATATAGTCATCAGAGTATGGGAAGGTTCTGTCTATGGTTTAAATGTACTCAATATACTTGTAGTTGAGTTTTTGTAGTATATCATCAATTTGGCCATAAGACAGAATGACAACCATTTCAGCAGTAGTAACTCAGAGATAGAGAATAAAGGTACTATACTTATAAAAGAGTTTGTAATATTTATAGGCAATGAGTTTCTGGTGTTGAGACATCTGAGTAATGTTTGTGTCATAGTGATGTTTAACTATGTCTTTTAAGAAGTGGTGATCTGATAGTAGCTTGATATTTGTCTAATTCATTAGACTTTACTGAGTATGTTCAGGGCATTCTATCAGGCTTCTATGAAGTAGAGAGATGCCAGGTTATAGATATTTATAAGAGGTAGAGAAGGTGTAGCTCAGTTGACAATGATATTCCAAATGTCAGTATAGATACAGTTATAGATCTTAGTGGCATAGTTGTATATATATTTAAGAGTTGTAGTTATTTGTTTAATTTATTGTAGTTCTCTATTTCAATATATCTGAGTACTCAGTATATATGCATTTAATTCTGATTAGTAAGATTCTATTTGTATAAATCTTGTATTCTATGACTTTAAGTAGACTCAGCTTTGTACTTAGTGACTTTGGTTTGACTTAGCTTCATGATCTTATATGTGATTTCCAGATTTATTCTAAGGATAATGTGCAATTTCAGTGGCTTGGAGGTTGTATGCTTATAGGAAGAGTCATTGACCCTAATTACACTGGTGAGATCTTCCTTATAGTCAGGAATCACAATCTCACTACTCTATTCAAAGTCAAGAAATATAATAGGATTGATCAAATACTGATCCATGAAGTCAAGAAGCCTAAGATCACTGAAGCCATCAAACTCATCAAGACTAAAAGAGAAGAACAAGACTTTGGATCTACTGAAAGAGAAGTCTATGCTGCCATCAAGATTACCAAACTCAAGTACAAGAAATATAAAGACCAGAATAAGTATATATATACTATTGGAGAAAAATTTCCCCTAAAAGAACAACTTCTCAAGATCCTGTATCAAAATGAAGGAATACTTACTACAGACTTTAAAGATATCTATAATCAAGAACTCAAGTACTACTATGAAGTTAATATATACCAAGCCCATCTACTAGAAAGTCAGATCTATACCATCTGTCTATAGAGAATGACTGTGAGCAGAACTTAAGAAAATGGAAGAAGCCAGTATTATCAAACAAGCTATCAGCTTCTGGCCTTTACTCATTGTCCTTACTATAAAGAAAGAAAGCAAACCTAAAGAATTTACCCCAAAACTCTATATTGATTACAGAAAGCTCAATGCAATTATCAAGAAGGATAGACAGTCTTTGCCAAATATTCAAAAAATCCTTACTATCTTTAGAAGCAAAGCCAAATACTATATCACTTTAGATCTGTTCTCAGGCTTTTATCAGATTGATCTCACTCAAGATACTAGTGTGAGATCAGCCTTCATCATACCTAATACTACCTATGTCTACCTGCAAATGCCATTTGAAATGTGCAATGCTCTAGTAAGTTTTTAGCAAATAATAAATAGAGTCTTCAGTAATAGAATTGGAAAATAGCTCTTTATCTATATTGATGATATAATTATCTTCAGTAATACTATATAGGAATATATCAACTATATATAGCTAGCTCTCAAGAAGCTCAAAGAGTATGGTTTCTATATCAAGCCCAAGAAGTATAAGTTTATAGCTCAAGAAATTGCCTACTTAGGATACATTATCAATCAGACTGGAATTTATATAGACTCTATGAAGATTGAGGCTATTGTAGCCTACTCAAGATCCAGAATAACTATAGAAGTCTATGCCTTCTTCAAACTGGCCTCCTACTATAGAAGATTTATCAAAGAATACTCTAATATTGTAGCACCTATCTATGAGCTACTGAAGAAGGAGATCAAGTTTGAATAGACTATAGAATATCAAGAAAACTTCAATGAACTCAAGACTAAGTTGACTCAAGCACCCATTCTCAGAAGATCAGATTGGAACCTAGAGTTCATCCTGCAGATAGATATAAGTACTATAAGACTTAGAGCAGTACTAACTCAGAAAAAAGATGGATATAAATATATTATCTCCTATATAAGCTAAGATACCCACAGAGTAGAATAGAACTATAAGTTATACAAGTTTAAATTCTTAGCAGTAGTCTGGGCAGTAGACTAGCTGGAAAATACTTCACTATTCAAACAGATCATTCTGCTCTTATCTAGCTATTTCACACTTTGAACCTTAAAGAAATATATGCCAGATAGATCTACTGACTATAAAAGTATGACTATACTGTCAAACACCACTCATAAAGAACTAATGCATTTTAAAGAATATCCTAAAATACCTCCATTAAGACTATTTAATATGAATAAGAAGTTATATTATGAATTAATCAGCTATCTTAAGCAGCAGAAGATATCTAACCATCTCAACCCCTGGACTATTACTATCATCAACTGGACTTGGAAACAATTTGAACTAGACAATACTACACTTAGAAAAGGAGAAAAGCTCATTATATCCAAATACAAGAAGTATTAAGTAATAAAGAAAGTATATGAACAAAGATATTTAGGAGGAACCAATATATATAATAAGGTAAAAAAATATATATATAATAGCCTAAGATAGAAGAAGACCTATATCAATTTGTCAAAAAGTATAATAAGTACCAAAAACAGAAACAAGATCAGTAAAATCAGATATCTGAGTCATTAAGAATTAAACCTATCCCCTTCCACTATATTACAATAGATATTATTAGACTACTACTAGTAGTGCTCCGAACGAGTCAATTCGAATCAAATCCGGATTCGATTCGTCACATGACGGATTGATCCGAATCTCAAATCCGAAGCCATCCGAATCAACTCGGATTAATCCGAATCGCCCCATCCGAATCGCCCCATCCGAATCACCCATCCGAACCACCCCAATCCGAATCACTCAATCCGAATCACTCAATCCGAATCACTCAATCCGAATCACTCAATCCGAATCACTCAATTCGAATCCTCCAATTCGAATCCTCCAATTCGAATCCTCCAATTCGAATCCTCCAATCCGAATCTGAATCCGAATCCTTCAACCGAATCCTCCAATCCAAATCCTCCACATGACTCATATGCCGGACGCGTCCACAACACAACACACACAATACACACACATGCACACGCAAACACGCAAACACACATGTCGACAGATCAGTCTTCAACAGTTCACAGTACCGATGATGCTTCAAGTCAAACATCCCTGATAGCTCCACATCTTCCACGCAATCCTCGCTCCGAAATCTGGCAACATTGTGCTAAGATAGGAGATGATGTTGTTTGTAATTATTGCAGGTAAAAAATTAAGACGCACCTATTGACTCGTTTGACACACACACATGATATTGTTTCATCCACCCCC
>RBNI01006239.1:0-11566 GCA_003990745.1 Jimgerdemannia flammicorona
CTATGCCGGACCCCCAAACATTCCCCAATTGTCTGCCAAAAATCCCCCAACACCTCACACTCTCCTAGCCAATGTTCAGGCATCTGCACATAACCCCCCCCCTGCCCTACATTATGGCACTCCTCACAGTTGAAGCGACCCCCTATGATAAGGTGCCCCAAGCAAAAGTTGAGCATAACATTCCTCTGCAGTATGCACCACCAGACCACCCAGTACTTTGGTGGCATCCACTTTCTCACTGCAGCACTCCAGGTCCAAACACCATACCAGTTCCACTCTTCGCCAATTCCAACTCCTTGCCAACCACTAGGCCACAGATCCTGGCCTGGTCCGCTTTGGCATTCCATTCCATCCCCAATGTCGAACTTAATTAAAGGAGCACCACCCAGCAGTATACAATCCCATCTCCACATTGCCGGGTCCCAATCCTCCTCTCCTTCATTCCCCCGCCAATGAATACCAATGCGGTGCACTCCTTCTGCAATCCCCCACCAAAATTCTTTATATCGCAATTGTTCAGTGTTCTGAAGTCCAACCAATGAGAGGAGATCGCCAGTTGAGCCCCTTGATGATGCCCGCCTCTCCCAGATCTTCTGTAGCAGAGGAACCCAACCACCTCCTTGCAATTCCACTGCCCTCTTTAGCCACCATGCTCTCAAGCAGTGTAACTATTTTGGAAAGTCAACCAGCCCAAGACCACCTCTTGCCACTGGTAGGGACAAGGTCTCCCAACCAATCTGACTCTGCCTGCCAGCCCAAATCCATCCCTTCACCAACTTCATCAATCTCTTCACCACCTAGGCTGGGAAGTCCAGATGATATGCCAGGTACTACAACTTCGGCAGCCAGTAGACATTCAAAATTGAGACCGCCCTGCCAGAGAAAATTGTCTTCCCCCCCAACTCCGCAGGGCCTCCTCTCAGATTCCAATCCTCTGCTCCCACCAAAGCCTGGGCAGAATTGACCCATAGACTGACAAGTAGATGCCTAAGTACTGCACTGCTTCACCGGTGGGGACGATTGTTCCTATAACTTCCCCTCCCACCAGTCCATTGCCTAGCACCATTGTTTCACACTTATGCCAATTCAGCTTAGCTCCAGAGTTCTCCTCATACCACTCTACAGTCTTCTTGAGCTCTTCAACATCAGCAATTGAACCCAAACCCACCACCATGTCGTCTACAAAGGCCCCAATTTTCCATCCTATGCCAAAGACAGAGAGAGAGCCCCACTATCCTCCTCTGAATTCTGTCCATAAGGGGTTTCAGGGAAAGAGCATACAAAATGGGAGACAGTGGGTCCCCCTGGGGTACCCCCCTATCCAAGGGGAATACTAACCCTCTATGTCCATTACACATGAGCACAGCCCTACTCCCTTCCAGTAGGTTGACCATTGCTGACCGGAATTGGTGCAGAACCCCCATTCTATCCAAAACTTTCGCCAGCCAGACTCTTTGCACCTGGTCGTATGCCTTCTCCTGGTCCAAGAAGACTAGACACCCATCCAGTCCACAGGCTCTTGTCCCTTCGATAACTCCATGTACCCAGGCAGTGCCATCCCTGATGAGCCAACCACCCACAAATACCCTCTGCTCAACACTCATGACTTGCTGGGCCACCTTCTGTAGTCTTGCCACCACCACCTTAGTCACCAACTTTCTGTCCATATCTAGCAACATTATCGGCTGCCAGTTCTTCCAATCCTCCCGCCTTTCTTTGTTTTATAAAGCAGCATCACCAGCCCAAGGTCCTGCTCCCCCACCCACCTCCCTGTCTGTAGAATGAGGTTGCACAATGCTGTCATCTCTCCCATCACCCCTGGGACTCCAACCATTTGCTTCCAGAAGTCCCAGGGCAGACCATCCTCCCCAGGTGCCATAACTGGCATTGTCACGGCAAGAACCTGGTGGATCTCATCCTCCTGTACAGGCATCCCCAGGTCACCTAGCCCCTCGACTTGTGGTGGGTGCCAATCCTCCAATATATGTTCAATGGTAGTGGCATCTGCCCCACCCTCCTCCTCACTCCACAATCCACTCCATCTCTCCTTCAGTGATCTAAGAATGTCCTGTACACCATGCACCAGTCTACCATCTGAGTCCAACACACCTTCCCACTATTGCTGTACCCGCCTCGCCCTAAGGGCCCTTGTAAGAAACTTGGAAGGCCTCTCCCCTTCCTCCAGATCCTACCAGCAAAGCCGTGCCGCCAAGCTCTGTACCCTTGCCTCTTCCTCTTCCCGCAGCACCTATTGTAGTTCCCCGACCTCCATTTTCATCCTCATCAACCTCCAATCTTCTTCTTTCTCCAACATCTTCAGCCTCGCCCATTCCTCCAAGAGCCTCATCAATCTAGTAGAGGCCCAACGCACTCTTCGCCTTCACTGCTTCCCTGCCTCCTTGCCAGCCTCACTCCAGTAAATCTTAGCCCTCTCTTTCATTCTCATCCACCATGTCCCAACTGAGGTCCCTTCCTGCCACCAGTCCTCCACCCTCAGCTGAATGTCTTTAGCCCACTCATCCCACTGGGTCTTGTCATCTAACAAAGAGGAATTGAGGTGCCAATGTCCAGGCCCATCCCCACTTCCCCCAAAGCACCCATGTCCCAAAAGCCCCCAGTGATCCAACCATGGACACCATTCTACCTCCAGTGATTTCCAAACATCTAGGCCCCAGTAGCTGGCTGTCAAAATCCAGTCAATTCTTGTCCCCAGACCCCCTGCCCAATGTGTATAAACCCTCCTATTCCCCAAACACTCCCTACCAGCATCTACTAGCGCACTTAGTCTTTCTACTTCCTCCCATGCCACCAGTCCTCCACTCCTGCTCTCAGCACCTTGTCCTCCGTCTGTTCTATCCAACAGTATGTCCTGAACCATATTGAAATCTCCCCCAACCATATCCACTCCAGCCTCTGCAAGTATCCCACTCTCCTGTAAGCCTTTCACCCAATCTACTCTCTCACCCTGTACCACGGGGCAGTAGCAGGAGCCAACTGTAACTGGCTCCCTGCCTGCTCAAATCTACTCACCCCAGACCAGCCTCTCCCCCTAGCTCCTCACCTCCTGTATCTCCCCTCTGCCTTTCCAAACCAAAATCCCAACCTTGCCCTTCCAAATCACCACACCTCCCCATTCCTTTGTCCATTCTATCCTATCAGAATCATCTTCACACTGGACATCCTGCAAGAGGAAGAGATTGGCCTCCAATTCCTTCATCCAAGTAAAAATGTTCCTATGTCGAGTAGCACCCCGTAACCCATTCACATTTAAAGAAAAAATGTCGGTTGTACTGTTTATAATGGAAGATGTTATGCTGTCAATCAGTCTCTACTGCTCCATGCTCATCTCCTCCTACTCCATGTCCAGATTATGTTCCACAGCCACCTCCTCCTCTTCTGCCCTCTGAGCCTCCAATCCAGCCAGCAGTTCATTCATCTCTCCATCTGTCTTCTCCTCGAACTCCTCTCGGTATTCTATGCAAGCCTCCTGCCAGAGCTACAGTTAATGATGCTTGTTCCAGCAGTATTCAGCCCTCTCTCCAGCAATGACCACCATCTCTGCCTCCCTCTCCTTATCCACCTCATACCCTTCCTCCTCCAGGTACACCGCAAGAATTTCTGCCTTCAATGCCTTCATTACTCCATCCCCCTGCAGTATCCCTGCCCAATGGTCATCACTCATTACTTGCAAGTCCACCTTCTCCAACTCTTCCACCGCCAGGTTGTTCATCATCTGGCACATCCAAAGTAAGTTCCCCACTGCTTTCCCCCCCGGAGTCGCCGGCCTCCCTCCATCCAACATTGTGGTGTCAGCTCCAGTGCTTGTAGACTCATCCCATACCTCTGGGACATCTACTAGTTCTTCCTCACCAGCCGCCACCACCTGTCCCCCATATGCCACCTCCGGAACTCCGAATTGCACCCTCTGGGCCCCTCGCATTGGCACATCTTCTACCACCCTGTTTCGGGAAGCCAGGCCACGTCTGACAAGAGGGGTAGGGGTAGGGGAGCCCTCCCAGTCCTCCTCCCAAACCTCCAGTGTACCATCAGCATATGGGTCCTTACTAGGCTTCACCTTATCCTCCCCTGTCTCCTTCTTGTCCTTCCCCTCCCCCTCGCCAGCCCAGACACTCACTTTGGCTCCCCCTGCACCCTTCCCCTTGCTCGCATCCCCCAGTGGCCCATTATCCAGTTTGGCCAGCAGCTCCTTCTGTCTTTTACGCCCCTGAGCCCTTTCCCACTGCTCCTTGGTCACTCGAATCCACTTTCCATCCACCACCTCCAAATGCGTCGACTCCACAAAGGCCTCCCAAGCCTTCACTCGCCTCTCTACAGCACCACTCATCTCTTCTAGTACTTCCAATAAATCCTCCTCCTCCTCCTCACTACTCTTCACCCTTGTCACCTTACACAAAATCGCTCCCCAGACCATTGCCAAAGGCCAGTCCCTCGCCTTCCCAGTAGCTTCCTTCCCAGCCAGCTGAATCCTCACATCCATGTTGCCAGTTCTGAGCGAGGTCTCTTCCCAGATCCTGAATCTGATATCCACCACCTCTCCATACTCTGCCATGAAATCCTCAACTCTCTTTCTTGTCTCCATCGCCATCACTGTCGGCACTCCTTTCACCAGCAGTTGGACCACCCTGGGGTCCCACTTCAGGCAATGCGCCATCAGAACACATATCTCCCCAACCACCAATCCAACCTTCAGCGCCTCCTCCAGCAGTGCCGCCTCCTCAAAACCCACCTCCACTCCCTCCAGTCCCTTCAAAAACTTCACAGACATCCTGCTTAGCAATGAGCCCCAGCACCATTTTCGCTGTCACCGCCAAGCCCTGGAAACACATCATGACTACAAATTCCGAGATCGACTTCTTGAGTAACAGTGCCACTGCTAGTCCCATTATACCATCTGCCAGGTCCCCGGGCCTCATGCCCTTCCCACTGCTCAGTTCACCATCAGCAGTCCTATCTAGATTTTTTTCCAGATCGCCCATCACACCTCCATCAGCAGTCCCCGCCTCAGCCACTGCCCCCCCAGCTCCACCCCTATGGCCCTCCAGAGAGGCACCCCCATGAGGTTGCTGCCTAGAAGCCCTCACTGGCACCTTCCCCCCCCTCAGCCAGCTCTCTAGTCCAGCTCCCTGCTGACCCCCCTTCACCTTCTCCGCAAAGCTCACCCTGCCAGACCCTTGACCTCCAGCTCCGCCCCCTCCTCTACCACATCCTCCTGCCAGCAGGCCCCACATGCTTCCCCCCAAGCCAGGGCCTCTCCCCACTTGCTGCCATTTGAATGCTCCAGGGCCACCCTGCCCAATACGCACCTCAGAATGCTTGTTGGTTGCTATGAAACTAGTAGCTTATCTCCAGAAACTGTGTCAAAAGTGTTGCCAAAAGATTGTATAATCTGAATGTTACCGGAGAAAGGATCTGCATCAGCCAGATCCTCCTCACTCTGTCATATACCTTCTCCTGATTCAGAAACACTAATCTGCCATCTACTCCAGCAGCCCAAACTCCTTCAATCACTCCATGGACCCAAGCTGTCCTATCTTGGATCAACTGACCACCAACAAACCCCCTTTGCTCTACTCCCAGTACTTGCTGAGTAATCTCCTGTAGTCTAGTCACCAAGACCTTCATCATCAGTTTGCAGTCCATGTCGAGGAGCATGATCAGTTGCCAGTTCTTCCAATCTTCCTTTCTTCTCTTATCCTTATAGAGCAAGGAGACCAGCCTAGGTGCTGGCCTCCAATCCAAGTTCTAGACTGAAAAACCTCACCACACATCTCCATCATCTCTTCCAATACCACTGCCACTCTGGCCATCTTCCTCCAATAATTCCAGGGAAGTCCATCCTCTCCCAGAGCCATCCCCTTACTTGTTGAAGCCAAGATCTTACAAATTTCCTCTCCCATAGCAGTGTCTTCTATTTCAAAGATCTTTCTCTGGTTTGCTCTATCTTTCAAGAGTCTTGTTCTTTACTGTGTACAGACTGAATTCATCTTAGAATTCAGGTTCAAGGGGTTTACTTAAGTCTTTGGGGGTTTATATACTGGTCTCAGTTCTGGCAGAAGTTAGCTAGACTTCTGGAGTTTAGTCAGAAACACTAGAGTCACTTAGATATCATTACTAAGACTCAGGGGAATATGTGTGTATGGGGGGGGAACTTGATTCTTGTATTAAGAACTGAACTAAAACTGCTTTATTTCAGATGGAAACTGGAGAGTATTTATACAAGTTGGTCTATGATTTCTGACTAAATATAAGTAACTAATTTGGTAACTATGGTGAGATTTGTGATCATGGCATCTATTACTAGGCAATGATCAGTATTGCTGTAGTACTGGTTACTGTAGTACCAATTACTACAGATGAGCTAATTGCTGTGGATATGTACTGCAGCACTAATTACTTGAGATAAGCTAGATATCATTTATTCACATTGTTTGTATCATTCTCTATATTATATTTATTATTCATAATATAGTATATCACACTTGATCATATGATGATATCATCACCAGGTCATGTGATTGCTCATCACATCTTGTCTGTTTGCTCATTTTATTACAGACTTTTATTTGACTGCTTTTCTTGAAAGAAAATAGACTTACAGGGGTCTCAGGATCTTGACTGTAGAGTAACCGAAAGGGGGAAAGACCAGTAGATGATTGGATAGCATTGTTGTATGCAAACTCTGCATAAGTTAAGTAGTGGTCCCAATCATCTTGCTTGTAAGAAACATAGTTTCTAAGCATTTGTTCTAGAGTTCTGTTCATACACTCAGTTTGTCTATCAGTTTGTGAGTGAAAGGTAGCAGATATAGCCAATTGAGTTCCCAGGGTCTTGAAGAGAGTTTGCCAGAAGTGACTAGTGAACTTGGGGTCATGATAACTAACAATTACTTGTGGTAGGTCATAGTGATAGAAGATGGACTTGAAGAAGATTCTTGCAATCTCAGGTATAGTAGCATTGGTAGTGATTGGTTCAGCAACCATAGTCTTGGTCAGGTGGTCAACAAATACAACAATAGCATCAGTACCAGATTAAGTTCATGGTAGTTGAGTTATAAAGTCCATAGTAACTTGCTCAAATTTCTTGGTAGAAATTGGCAGAGATTGTAGCAAACCAGCTAGTGCTTGGTTGGTAGACTTGTTGTGCTGGTATAGATTATAGCTGGCAATATAGTTCTTGATTTCCTTGACCATACTTGGCCAATAGTAGTGACATTGAATGTTCTTGACAGTCTTCTCAATTCCCAGATAACTGACAAGAGGGGAGTCATGGTGTTCTTACAAAACCTTATAGCATAGGTTTATGTTTTCAGGTAGGTAGACTTGGTCTTGATGGTAGATCAGGTTGTTCTCAACAGTATATATATCCTTGAGCTCATTTAAGAAAACTCTAGTAGTGACTATATCTTCTTTATAAGCTTGCCTGCTTTGGTCTAGGAATTCTGATATCAAGGTGACTTGTATGATGGTAGCAAGGTCAGGGTGTCTTGATAAGGCATCTGGTACTACAAGTATCTTGCCAGGCTTGTAGATGATCATCAGATTGAAGGTTTGAAGCTTGAGGCTTCACTTGGCTTGTAGACATGACAGAGTAGGTTGGGTGTTGATGTACTTGAGAGATTGATAGTCAGTAATGACATCAAACTCAATACCTTCTAGATAGCATCATTAGTGAACTAGTGCATATATTATTGCCAGTAGTTCCTTCTTGTGAGTGGCTAGCTTTTGTTCAGCTGGGGCCAACTTATAGGACTCGAAAGCAATAGAATGATGTCCTTTGCCATTATCTTGTAACAGGACTGCTCTAATGGCAAAATTCAATGTATCAGTAGTAACTATGAATTTTAGGCCTTGATCTGCATTATGTAAGACTGGAGCATGGGTCAGGCAGTTCTTGAGTTCTTGAAAAGCTTATTGACAGAAGAGGTCCCAGGTGTAGGACATATAGTGGTCTGAGTGTGGGGCCTTCCTCATGAGGTTAGTCAGTGGCTTAGCAATATCAGAGAAGTTTCTGACAAAGCAGCAGTAATAGCCAGCTAGACCAAGGAAGGATTGGAGTTCTGTGAGATTTGATGGAATAGGCCATTCTTCAATTACTTCTATCTTGTGTTGGTCTACTTGAATTTCTTATACAGAGACAATGTGGCTAAGATATTCAACTTATATCTTGAAGAATTCACACTTCTTGAGTTTAGCATAAAGCTTGTGTTTTTGCAGGATCTCCAGGACTATTCAAATGTATTTGAGGTGTTCTTCTTTAGTTGCACTAAAGATCAGAATATTGTCAAGATATATCAATAGGAAAATAAATGGTTGATCCTTGAATATCTTATTCATCAGGGTCTGGAATGTGGTGGATACATTAGTGAGACCAAATGCTAAGACCAGGAATTTGTAGAGTCTAAAGGAGGTCATGAATGTAGTCTTGGGAATGTCTTCTGGCTTAATTAAGATCTGATGGTATCCTGACATAAGGTCCCACTTGGTGAAGTACTTGGCATTCTTGAGAGCATCAAAGATTTGATCAATCAAGAGTAGTGGATAGTGGTTCTTGACAGTAAGATTATTGAGTGCATGGTAGTCTATACATATCTAATGAGTACTATCCTTTTTCTTAATAAATAGGACTGGTCAGCCATAAGGAGATTTGCTTGGCTAGATAGCTCCTTGTACAAGTAGTTCTTCTAGTTCCTTCTTGACTACTTCAATTTTAAGTGGTGATATATGGTACATATGTTTCTTGAGTGGTCAGCTCCTGGGGTCAGTTCAATTTCATGATCAACTTCTCATGTAGGCAGTAGACCAGGTAGCTTATCTGGAAAGACATCCTTGAATTCTTCTAGCAGTAACTTGATGCTTTCATTGACTGATAGTCTCTTGTCTTGTTTCTTGGAACAGACCATTATAATAAAGACATACATTATCTTCTTGAGTACTCTCTTGTACTGCATAGCTGACAGTATTGCAATCTGAGTCTTATTGATGGTCTTGTCTGTCTTGATAGTGATATTGACTCTATCTTGAAGTAGGGTGACTTCATTCTTGCACCAGTTAATGTCTGGGTTGTGTTTTGTAAGCCAGGGTTTTTCTAAGATCAGGTCATAATCTCCTAGTGGTACAATCTCAAAGTCTACTCATTCCCAATATTTCTGGATCTTGATGGGTAGTTTGGCAGCAATTGACTCAATGGAGTGCAGAGTACCATCTGCAGTAACTATGCTATTATTCTTGGGTGCAGGCTTGGTAAGGATTTTGAGGCTTTTGATGAGGTTCTGATTGATGAAGTTCCCTGCAGCTCCACTGTCTATGAGTACTTGAACTTCTTTTCCTTTGACTAGACCTTTGAAAATGAGCATAACTTGAGCTCAATTTTCACTAAGACTTGCTGCTTTATCAGTGCTGCTGAAATCTTTTTGATCTTGTTTGGTTTTAGAGAGTTCTTGAACTTCTGTAATCTTGAGTTGACTGGCTTTTTCTAGGATCATTTGCATGACTCAGTCTCTTTCTTTGACTGTGTAGTCTTGATCCTTCTGGTTGATAAGCAGAACTTGAACTTGTCCTCAAAAGTCTGGATCAATGACACCAATACCTATATTTAAATGATGTTTGACACTGAGTCCTGATTGTAGTACAATTCTGGCATAATGTCCTTCAGGACATTGGACTGCAATTCCAGTAGGTACCAGAGTTTGGCCCTTGGCTGGAATAGTGACTTATTTGACTGAGTGTAGGTTAAGACCAATGGCTCCTTCTATTTAATACTGAGGAACCTGGGTCTTTGGATGAAGCTTCTTGATCTTGAGCTCAAGCTGACTGGTAGTGGAGTTGACAGGTGTGTCTTTGGACAACACAGTGACTGGTCTTGAGGGTTCGCTAGTCTTTCTAGGACATTTGGTTGCAATATGTCCTGTTTGGTGACAGAAGAAACAGGCTCTGGATTTCTTTAGATGGTCCTTTTCTTCAGAGGTAAGCTTGGTGTTATTTTTGTTCATGGTGTCTAAGTCCATTGATATCAGGCTAACTGTCCATGGTTGGTTCTTGTGGTAGTTCTCTAAGTAGTTCTTCTTGTGGTGTTCTAGTTCAAAGCAGTTACTAAAGGTGATGATATCAAACCTATCAGCAATTCTCATAACTTCATCAAGGATTTTAGGCTCTTCTAGCTTGACCTTGACTTGTGTATTTTCCTTCAGACCTTGGACATAGCAGTCTATCTTTTTGTCCTCAGATACTGCTGGTAGCTCAAGTAGGATTGACAGAAATTATGCATTATAGCTTTACACAGACTTGAGTTGCTTGATGTTCACTAGCTTGTCCCTGGCTAGCTTGGTGGTATTAGCAGGCTTGAACTGCTTGTGAAGGGCTCTCTTGAAAGCTTCCCAGTCTCTGATTTATGTATATGAGTATACAGATATAACCATGCTATGATTGTGCCACCAGATGGCTGCATTTTCTCAGAGGAGTGTAGTGGCAAATTGGACTTATATGTTATCTTCTATTCTTGTGAGCTTGAAGTATTAATCCAACTGGAAGGTCCATGCATCTGTAAATAGTTCTCCTCAATAACTGTTGAAGGTATCTGGCTTGAGTGGCTTGAAACTGACTAGTGCTATAGAATAATGTGATGTATTCACAGTTTGTGTTTTCTGCTGTTCTAGTTGTACTTGAAGTTCTTAGATTTGGTAGGCCATAGCATTGATCATATCTTCTATATTGAGCTGCAATCCTCCTGCTTCTTCTATAGCAGAGGGATCTGGCTGGTAGCCTGAGTCTTTGTGGCTCATTTTGGGTTTGTGTGACTAGTTGTGACTGGTTTTCGAATTCATGTGAGGTTTCTTAATAAGGCAAGTTATAATGACACCACTGCTACCAAGTGTAATGGTTCTAGTTTCTTTAAGAGGAAGTGGCTAAATCTGGAAGTTCTAGTTGATCTAAAGTAGCTCAAAGAGATACTTAAAGGTTCAAGTGTTCTTGAAGGATTTCTGAGAGAAAATATTCTGAGCTTTATTTAGGTAGAGAATAAGGATATTTATACAAGATCTGAAAGAAAGATCTGGAAAGAAAGAGAAATGCCAAGAAATAGGTTCTCAGCAAAGCTGACTAATACTATTCTACAATGTTCCAAAAGGTTCCATGACTAGCTAAGATAAGATACTTAGTGCCAAGGAAAGACAAGAATGTTCTAGTGGTGTCTGGGTGCTGAGAGAAGGTTTCTAAGCAAGTAGAGGTGGCAGAACATAGTAGAATATTTAAGAAATAACAAGAAAAGACTGACTAAAAGATGCAAAAATGTACTAAGACTAAAATATGACTGTGAAACTGTTACAGTGGGTCTCTCTGAGACATACTCCTATCTAGAGGAAATGCCACTCCTCAATGCCCATTGCACATGAGTACTGCTCTACTCCCCTCTAGTAGACTGATTATTGTTACTCAGAACTGCTGAGAGACACCAATTCTATCTAATATCTTCACTAATCAAACTCACCAAATATGATCATATGCCTTCTCCTGATCTAAGAAGACCAATCTTCTATTCAGTCCACAGACTC
>RBNI01006240.1:0-11562 GCA_003990745.1 Jimgerdemannia flammicorona
TTTTAAAAAAAAAAAAAAAAAAAAAAAGTTTTTTATACTCTCTAGATTAGGAAGGTCCTAAGTATAAACCCAATTCTGAGAATGAAACAGAGGAAGCAGACTATCGAGTCAACCTATTTCCGTGTAGAAAGGAAAAAGAAAACCTATTTGGTGCAAAGAAAATTCATTTATATATTTGTAGAAAATATAAGCAAACTATATAGCTTTAAATGGACATCGGCCACCGCCACCGCCACTGCCATCTCACTCACGCATCGACCAACATACATCACAAAGCATGATGTCGCTCCCTTCCTGTTTAAAGATGACACCCATTTCCTCGCACCGCTCGCACCCGACCCTCCTACACGCCGAACATTTCCACAACATTGCGCACTCGCGACACTGCACTTCAGTCAACCCGCCCTGCTCATGGAAATCTTTCAAATCTTCGTCGAGGCCACAGTCGCGCCGGACCATGGCACCCCGGTCGTTACATATGGCGCACAGACGCAGGTCGCACGTGGCGCAAACGCGCTTTTCCTCACAACGCGAGCACAGCGGTTCGACACATTTAGAGCAAACGCTGCACGGGTAATTTGTGGTGGGTGTAATGAAATTTTTGCAGCTGGAGCAAATGGTGATATCGAGGGAGACTGTGGGGTTCGTGGAATAGCCTAGGAGGAATTTCAGTCGGGTGAACCGACCGACATCGGAGAGATCGCCCGGCCTGCGGTCGATGGGCAGGCCTGCGACGCGAAGTCGGTGGAGGCTCGGAGGGTAGTTGTGGGAGTTTGTGAAGTTGTTCAGCACGAATATGAGTTGGTTGAGTGTTAATTTCTGGCAGGACCGGAGGGAGAGCGCCTCGACCTGTGGGAAGGTCAGCAGGATTTGGCGCAGGAGCTGACAGTCGACGGACATGCCATCAAGGAGAATGGAGCGAACGGCGTGCTTGGTGGATGAGGGTAGAATGCGGTTGAGTTTGGCCAGGGCGCAAGGCAAAGGCACGATGTCTCCGTAGTAACAGTCGTCGTCGTCGTCGTCGTCAATTGGCCAGGCTGACTCGCGCAGGTCGAGGGTGGCCCAGAGACAGAAGGCGGTCAAGACGAAAGTGCGCATGGAGGAGGAGGTGGCGGCAAATTGGAAGAGTGAGGGTATGGGGAGAAAGGCAAGAATAGATAACCATATGTCCTCTGGTATTTTGTCGTTCATAATGTGGTGGGCTGCACAGTGGGAACGAGTGACACGCAATGATTAAACCCAGGCGAGGCCACGTGATCAAGCGAGCCAGTCACAGTCACTGCTCGCGCGAGGTCACTCCCCACTCAGCAACCCAGCAACTATGCATATTGGAAGGATGAACTGCCAAGCTTTCAAAATGGCTAAGGGATGAGGTCCTTTATAACGATCTTTAATGCACATGAATTGTCTCAAACAATTAATTTTACATGATGTGTATCTCCCAGAATAAACAGAAACCACTCACGCCTTCCGCTCGAGGGAATCCGAGTGACCGTAGTGCCAAAAATTGGAGCTCTCCACTCAGTCAGCATCTCCGTTGCCCAGGACACCAACGTATGTGCGTATGCATCTTTCAAGAATTCTTGGACTGCAATTTAATATATATAAAAATAAATAAAAAAAGAATCGGGTACCATGACCCCATTACTCGGGTTACACTATTACATAACAGGTGAACAAACAAATCTGAGAACTGGGATACTCATCGCCCACCATGATCCAAACCAGCACCCGGGTATTGCTTCCCTATGAGCTCCTATTCCAAATCTTTTTACACCTCCGGCTCCCCTCTACCCCCCTGTGTCTCGACCTCCTCACCGTCTCGCTCGTCTGCACCCAGTGGCACATCGTCGCACGCCCTCTCCTGGACGAGCGGCAGATCAAGCATCTTTTCCATGAAGGTCAATGGATCGCTACCAATATCCCGCGACTCGCCCGATTGTTGGAGGAGTCAAGGAGGCTGAATGTTGAGTACGTCGACACTATTGAAAGTGTCACGATTGACATGGTCCTCCTGTTCGCGGACACCGGGAACCCAAGGCGATACAACGCTGCGACGGAGAAAATCCTGCACAGCTTCCTGCACTACCTATCCATTATCCACCCCAAGAACCTGTGTCGCCTCGTGGTAAAGCTATCTTTCTACCCACACGGCTCGCAAGACCTCCTGACCGTGGCCTTTGAGAAATACGCGCACGCTCTGCACGCCATCACGGAGCTGTCCATTTTAGGCAACACCTTCGACAGCTTACACCCTGTCGCTTCCCTCCTCCACGTCCTCGGCCCATCCCTGCGTTCTCTCACCCTGACCGAAACCCACATAGACCTGAGCCTGGGCAACGCCCTCGCTGCCTGCAATAATCTGCGCGACCTGACCCTCCATCGCGCGCGGGGGGTAATTTTGCTCAACGTCGTCATCGCCACCGGCCTCACCTCCCTGCGCACTGTGACGATCGAGAGCGGCGATCGGTCGCGCGGGGAGAGCACGGTGATCAGGACCATTGCTTTGTGCGCGCACCTCGAGTCCTTCAGCTACTCCTGCGGAGAGCGACACGAGGACGACGCCGTGGAGTCGGCTCACGCGTTGGAGCAAGTGGTGACGATATGTAGGAGGCTGAAAACGCTTCGGTTGACGCAACACCCATGTGTCAGGGGCGAGCTTTTCCAATCCCTGTTGAGCGAGGCTGCGAGTTTAGAGTCGCTGAGCCTGGAGGTAGCGTACGTGACGGGCGAAGGGCTTGAGTGGGAGGATGGCGGGAAGGGGTTGTGGAAGCTGGTGAGGTTGGAGTTGAAGGGGTGCAATTGTCTGTGTCGGGAGTTTGTGCTGGGAATTGTGCAGAGGTGTCCGATATTGGAGGTGATCGTTTTGCCGGAGCATCTAAATGGGGATGAGGGTGTGCGGGAGGTGCTGGCAGGAATGAAGTTCGGCGTTGGAGAGGTTGGAGAGTGGAAGCGTAGTCCGCCGCAGCCATGGTTAGGAGGAGGGGGTGAACCCTTTTGCGACCGGTTTGAGGGTGGATTGCGAATTGAATAGCTATAAAATCGGGCATTTGTTCGAAAAGATGTCGTTCAATAGCTTTGACATCTTTATTTTTTGCATCTTTTTTTCTTTTTTTATATGACTATTAATAAATTTCACCCCTTTTATCTGTTAAAGCTTGAATCGGCCAACTGTACAACTAAAGTTAGCTAATTGGCAAAACTAAAGATCCTCCTCGCGCATTGTTTGTTTGAATGGCCACAAGAAAAGACCACGTGCGTATTGGCCATGTGGCACGGTCATGTGGCGACATTTTTGACAAGAGACCACCGCGCGCACGTGATGCGCATATCATCGTTTCACTGCTGCTCATTATATTCCCCTATAATGTTTTGAACAATTCATCTGGACTAGAACTGAGCGAGATGCGAGTTTGGATTGTTGGGGTCCTGCTGCACTGGAGTACTGGAAATATGCATCGTTATCGTATTGATTTTTCGAGGCCGAGAAAACGCTCACGATGCTTGGGTGATAAACTGTTGCTATCGCGACCGAAGAAAAGTGACGTTGATTGTGTTGCCGGCCGATTGGAAGTTGGTTGGGCCGTGTGGAATAGTGTCGTTGCTGTGGCACTGTGATGCGGCCACGAGAGCCTTCTGTGCGGATTAGGTTTATTCATCAAATGAGCCTATGTTAATTTGGCAGAGATTTATCCTACAATGTGGTAGTTCACATTCAATCGTGTTACGTTGTTGCGAATTGATTGTATGCTATTTCGGTACCCAATTAGCAGACCAGACAAAGCTGGGCCCGCGACCAGATTGACTTAAGTCCTGCCGAAGGAGCACTAGTCGCGGCGCTTGAGTTTTGTTTCGATTCAGATTCAATACCCTGCTGCTGTGTCATACTAGACAGAATGAGAGAAGTACATGGTGTTATAACGAAATACGCATCTCAAGATCTTCATTGTGAGAAGTATGTCGGCAGATCTGCGGAATCCGAGTTTACGTCTGATGCATTCTATTGTTGGAAGTTGGAGGAAACTCCGTACTAATCTCCAGTTGCAAAAGTGGCATGTGCCGACTGAGCACTGATGAGTGTCTCGTTCCAAAGATTACAGTGGGTTCATCTAACAGTGATGGTAGACGCATTGTTGTGGCACTGAGACGAAACTCCCAAAGAATACATGTAAGGTATGGTGTGTGAACCAACCACGGGTTGAGCTGCGAGATCTAGCCCCAGTATTAGCGTGCTGATCAAGTCGTTCGTGAGCTTCACATAAATTTACGTAACCTGTCTCAGGAGCGTGAATTGATAAAGCAACAGTGTTATTATTTGCATCGTATATGTATTCAAAGTAGTTGTACTGGGTATTTTATATTCCCGATTGAGTGAATGTGTGCTCGAAGTAGTTCAACTGGCCTTAGCTTCCATGTGAAGTTGCTTGCAACGAATGATCATTTTGAAAGTCACCGGTGATATCATGTAGCTGTGGTGGGGCTGGCGGCGGTGGAGCGATGCTCGCATCTGACCTGGATTGTGGTTGCGAGAAAATGTTCTTGCGGATCTCGGTGTGCAATGTCAACAGTTTCGTGTGAAAGGGCCATTGAGGTTGATTCCATGTCTCCTTAATTCTCGACTGGATGCCGTCTGTAAATTCCTCTGAAAATTCCGTAGGATTTGCTGATAAAGACGGTTGCGGTGGAGCTAGCATATCCTGCAATCCGGACAATCCGTGAAATGGCCCAAGCTGCGAAACTCCTGCCAGATTATCGGGAGAAGAATCGGTGGAGGGATCCAAGGGTTGTGTTGGGTTGTTTCGCGTAGTCGATGATGGGATGCGATTTTGATGTTGCCAGTTTCGAGGAAATAAATCCATCCGTGACAAATCGGAGACTTGTGATGAAGGTTGGATCGGGAGTGTCATTGAAGTGACAGTGTTCGAAGGGAGCAATTGTCCGTTGACAAAATTCGCCAGAGAATTATGTGGTGCGATACCAAAAGCTGGCGTGGGGCAAGTTCTGCTATTGCTTGTGTTGCCGGATTGTGGGCGATTCGTAGACAAAATATTCTCAAGAAAATTAGCGCTTGCCTGCTGTTCGCAGGACACACCGTTCTTCTTGGCTCTTTTGATGTGATTGATTAATAGCTTTTTTGCTTTTTCGCTCTGCGACACAGTAACCTGGCGTGCCAGGTGTGTGGATCCCGTGCTCTTGCTCTTTTTTGGTCTTTGAAAATGTAAAAAACGTGCGTCTTTTTCCTTCGTCGCCATTAAGCATGCCCTCTTCGTGGGTGACGCATCAGACACCGTACCCAGGATGTCTCGAATTGGAATGTTGTCGACATTCTGTCGACGTTTCTGAATCCGCTTGGCGGGAGGTGACGGCGCCATTATGGGGTCGTCCATGGGTGTGTATTGAGGCAAACTATTCGACTTGATGCTCCAAATCTCCTGTCTCTGATGGGCATGTTGGCCCTGTATGCTCCTCTGTTCGCCCATCTCCATTGTGTGTGTCTCCTCGGCTTTCGGTTCCCAAAACCCCGCTGGAAAATCCCCATAATCACCATAGTCGCTGATTTCACTCGCAAATAGATCTGTGTTGGCCATAGCCACGGGGATCCAGGGTGGCATGATCCCACGCTCTAGTACTTCAGAGAAACTGTAGATGTCCTGGCGGATGACTTGCCAGTGAAGCAAGTCAATCGGATTACTGGACAATACGCTCACGTCATCCCTGAGCATTGTAGGGAGTCCAGACCAGCCTGCTCCATGGGAACCACGCACGGTGGTTATGTAATGTCGAAACGAGCGTTGGATTTGGCGTGCCATCCTGAAATTTTTTAGGATTGTGAATACATCTTCTAAAAATATGTACATATTCCTCCGTAAGAGAGACTAAGCCAAAAGATCAAACAAAATGGAAAACTGTACATACTCTCTATACAACCACCGCAGAATCCTGTCACCTTTTTTCTCCCTCACCATATTCCCGTAAAATTTGGCCTTGACAAATGCCTCGCCAATGAACCACCTTAGAGCCTCAGGGAATGTTACCAGGTCCCTCAGATCTGGCTCGAGGAACTCGATGTAAGAAAAGAGCTCGATCATTTGTTCGTATTCTGGATGCTCGCAGACCTGGACGCACAACGGATACCTGGCTTTGAACAAGCCCTCGTAAAAGTTGCGTAGAAAGGCATTATCCTTGGTGAGCCTGGGTGATGCGGAGCTGAGGAATGGTTCTGCTTGGGTCGAGTCCATCTTTTCGTGGATTTTCTTTCTTCTGTTTTTAGGGACGAGGTAATTAATTATTCAGCTTATATAGTTTTTTCTATCGTTGACTCTATATTTGCCTGGGTTCGATCATGAAACTCAGTATGAGACAAGCGTTACATCTCAGGGATTTAGAAATCAACAGTCCATGACATTCAAGAGTGACAGTGATCAAATGTTCTTCGATGCCATACAAGGATACAAACTGGAACATGTCAAATAATAAATGTGAAGCCCGTTAGGTCCCGAAAACGAACTTTACGGGGTTGCAACTGCGGGATATCTTTTGATTCTTTGGTCATGAGAAAATATCAGCCATCGACGCTTGGCACAAAATCGACATTATTGAATGGAAACTCCCTAGATAAAATGTTTTAAAAGTTTGCAAATTCTTTTGGTTTCGGGAATAAAACAATATCAACAAAATTACATGCTCTTTCACACAAGCTCTTCTTTTGCAGTATCTCGGATTTGTTGATGCGACTAAAAAAAAAAAAGTGCTAGAAATTATGCGGTCTCACCTTGGCTCAGTCAGAAAATCAACCTCATAACCCCGGATTTCTCACCGCAACTCTAATCCACTCCTACCAAACTTCCCGTCTGCCTACCTCTCGCGCTGCGCCTTATTTGAAACGCCGAGTGACGCGTGATGCTGTCTTCGCGTCGTCTATCGTCCCAGAACTGGAAGCGCATGCGCAGATCCCGACCAAATTATGCCAACTGCCGCGCATCAAAGTGTACGCGAGGAGACGGCGGAAAGGTGTATATGGTGGACGGGCGTGTGAATCTGGCGAGAGGGATGCGATTGGATGTGATGCGTCGGTGCTACATATACAGATCCATTGAAATCTTCCGTTCTAAACATTGGATAGAAATCACCATTAAATATATGCTAAATATATTTCTTCGAGGGGTAATACTGGAAGTGCTTATAGAGTGTAATCAAGTGTTCAGGGTATAGGGCTCCTAGTGTGTCCAAAATATATTTCCAAAAAAAAAAAAAAAAAAAAAAGGTCTGCAAAGACCAATTACTGTCCTAGCCATAATATCCCTAGACCACTAGTGGTGCTCGTTTAAATATCTCCAAATGAGAACGCAAAAGCAATAAGTTCTCAAGCCATATCACCTTACATCCCTACTTTGCAGACTGTGGTGTTCATTAAATGCCTTACCAAATCAGTGCCCCTGAGGTCATGTGCTGAAAAGAGTCAAGAGAGTAATTAAGCAACCAACCGCATCCTACCACCCTACCACCCTACTACCCCCCGTCCACCCCACCAACCAGATCGCGCGGAGTACTCATTTTGGTATAAGCTCAAAAGCCACGGGTGGTACCCCTGCGCCGCACCACCTGGAGGCTTACGATGTGGACTTTCCAAGACTTCCAGCCCCCGTCAGTAGGCGAACCGCACGCCATTGTAACCGTTGGCAAGGACAGCTGTGGCAAGTTGGTAGCAAAACGTGCTAAATGAAGAGGCTTGGATCGCTTGCAACGTATGAGAGTGCGTTAAAGTATAGAAGGACGCTATATTGTGCTTGTTCGATATAGTATAGAGCGTATATCAATTGGTAAATACATCATTTTGTGTTCAGATGCAATGTGATTGTGACGAGATCATAACACCCAGACAAAGAATTTTGGCCTATCCAGCATTGTATTAGTGTTACATAGTCCTAACCACAAAGAGCCATGCAATTAGATACACGCCGCCCTCAATGTGAGACACATCACATGGAATTTTGAGTCCGTCAAGTTTTGCAAATCGTCATACGTCATAAAATTTTATGATAGGAAATTTTATGATGGAAAATTTTATGGTGGGGAAATTTTTGGTGGGCCACTTGGGCATACAGTATGGTATCCTATTTTACGAAGCCTACATTCAAAATATTTACAAATATACTTATATTACAATGGACGGCGAGCGTCTTACATCTTCCTTTTGGGGAAGATATTGGCTGTTATGGCTGTTATGGGCATAAGCGGCACGACGCCGTCTTTCTTGGTGATTTTCATACCTTCATTCATACATTTCCACATCTCGGGTGCGGCGGTCCGCTTTACAGCATCGATCTTCCGCCCTGCACATCCGTCCGTATGTCCCTTCATGCATCTACTCCCGCAACACCTCATCCCGCACCGATCACACGCGGTCCGCTTCCATACCGTGCACTTCCCGCATAGCCCACACTCGCCGCAAAATTTGGCCCTGCCGACGCATCCGCGGCACAGCGCCACATCGCATCCCTTGCATCTGACAGAACTGCGGCGACACCCGTCGGCGGGGCAGCACGGAACCTTGCACACGGCGCATTGGTGCACAGGCGTGCACCCGGCGCAGATCCTGTGCTTATCGCACGCGGCGAACCTATGACGCTTTCCCGTTCCGATGCAGAACTCACACATGCGAGAGTCGCACCCGACACATGCACGACTGCGCTGGCATCGACGGCACCATGTGTTTGTGGTAGCGTGGCAGGCGCGGCATGGATCTGCTTCGGGCTCTGCGCAATGATTGCACAAATGGCATGGGACGAGGTCGAGATCAATGACGAGGTCGGTAGAGAAGGTGCGCTGGAGGGTGTCGCGGATGCGGCGGACGTCAGACCAGAGAACGTCCTCCGGGTTCTGGCAGCCGCGGAGGGAGATGCGGCGCGGGTTTGGGAGTGTAAGGGGTGCGGTAGCGAGGGAGTCGAGGAAGCGGGCGAAGGCGGCGATGGTGGTGGCGTTGCAGTTTTGGAAGGAGAGGAGGTCCAGCGAGGGGAAGGATTTAAAAGTCGCGCGAAAGTCTGATTCTGTGATGTTTCGGTTGTCCAAAAGGACGTTGCGAATGTTGGCCTTAGCCGGCGGCGAGATCTTGAGGTCCAGGAGCAAAGTGAGGAGTCCAGTAACGGTCGAGGCCGGCTCGCCGAGCTTCTGGCCGTTATCGCTGATAGCGCATGAGGTGGTGATGCCTGGCGCGTGTTTCTGCAACTCGCGGCTTAGGTCGTATGTGGTCCAGAGGCTTTCGGTCTCGTAAACGATAGAGGCAAGGGTGGTGGAGGTGGAGGCAAGGGCGATGCGATCGGCTGGGCGGAGCAGCGACGCGACCATGCACCAAATCTCGGCAGGGAACGATGACATTTGGTGGTTAGTGTGGTGTAGAGGTTGAAAGAAAGAATAGGGGGAGAGGGCACGTCCTTTGGGGGGGGTGTTGACAATGGACGGGTCTATTTACGCCGTCGTGGACTGGGTCGGTGATCCCCATCCGCAGGGGCGCAAGTCAAAAAGCCTCTTGCCTAAATTGGAAGTCGTGTAATTGAATATTGATGAGAATCACATTCATCAAAACAAATGACGTAAAAAGGTTCGACCCGTTGAAGATCGCAATTGCTTCATAGGATGGAAAATACCGTTTTATTGCAGCCAGGTACTACGACATAGGAATTCGCTGTTGCTGAAATTAGGACGCTCGTTTAGGTTAAAAAACCCCCATGGGGTGAGAAAAGGGGAGCATTTCCTTTCCGACATTTAATTTTCTAATTTAGAATATATGCGATAATGGTCAAGCTCGAACAGATCGTGCCGATACCTTAATTGACAACGACGATGCAAACGGTGTACCCATGGTCCGTGGCCGTTTTATTGAGATGATTTGAGGTAACCACAAATATCGGTATGGCGGACGGCATCGTAGGGATCCTCGTAGATTTGCGGATCGACCACCTTTTGCGATTTGCTTTGATGAAAAATTCCCCAGTTCCGAACCTCCACCAGGTAGGTTGGGTTAGCAAGCGCGCCCCCATTAACCAAGTACGACGTGCTCGCTAAGAGAGCGACACGGTTTTATGACCTATGAATATACCACCGATGAAACCCAAGAAATGATTGTCATAGAGACCAATATATTTGGTTTCATATTTAATTTTCCTGGCTCCAAATTCATCATTATTCATTTCACATCACGATCATGCATTCTTCCTCGCCATTCTTCCGGCCGGCATCACTATTTACCCCACCGATCCACCCTCCACTCAATCTGCACCACGATATCTTCACACACCTCCAACACCGTATTAATCCATCATCGCCAAAAATACGCGCTCATATAATTTTTGCACGCGTGATCAATGCATTCCTCCATCGACCGAACCTGTTCCCAGGAACACGGTCACGCGCGCCTTACAGTCCGCGCATTTGACCTCGCGCGTGTAAGGCGGGTAACATTGGCCGTATGTGTATAACCAGACGACACAGGCGACAATTTCTGATTCGAGGTAGATGTTCTTCATATCATATATGTTCTGGAATGATTCGCTCAGATCGACGATGGTCCAAAGAAATTTTTGAAGACGAGGAATTTTCAAGGTGATGGATGTTTTTGTGAGGGAAGCACGCGCAGGAACGTCGCGTATAGCGCGCCCAAAATTCAAAAAATGATGAGGTTCACTGTCATGTGACTTGGGCTAAATCAAGCCAAGAAATTAGGAGCTGGTCAGGCTTGGTCGCTTCGGGTCTTCCGAAGCGAAAGCCCCTGAGGTAATGAGAAATTGGAGCATCCGAACCGCGGAGAACCTTCGGCCATCTCATTCCATCCAACACCTGACGCTATGGATCCCTTTTTCTGTTTATGGGAATTGGTACAGTCGGCGAAGAATTTCCCCACAGCGGATGTATGACGTTACCAATGATAGTTTAGGCTCGTGTAAGAGGCGCGGCTTTCCATTCACCTTCGCCCGGTAAGGGAGTGCGCTGGTTGCTGGTTAAAGTACGGACGAGTCACAAAAGGCTTTGCTGACATATCTTGAAAAAGTGCCAGTTTTTTCGGACGACGTTTCGTCCGGAGTATAGAATTCCATTGGGGCCGGCGTAGGGGTGACGACCAATAAAAATTAATTGGAAGCCGATACAACCTTTATGTTGAACAGGTTGGGATGCCTGGTTATGGCGAAGAAAAGAAGTCTGAACAATTGAATGACTATTTTCACTGATTAACTCACCGTGTTCGTCTTGTCCGAATTGTAGGATCTCTCGATAACACGTTCGGGTGTTCCTGTGTTGTAGCCGTGCGATGGCGATAAGAGGGATTGTCCGGGTCGTCGAGTCTGTGTTGATTTGAAGCTGATTTTATTTTTTATTTTATTTTTTTTATTAAAAAAAAAAAAAAAAAAAAATCTGGGCGGAAGCTCTTCGTGCCAAAATGTAATCGCCCTGAAGTTAACAACCTCCGACTCCAAGAGGATAGGTCACCAAAGAAATTTCTTTTGCCTTTGAATATCACCGACTGCATCTCATATGGACTCTATTACTCAGCCCTGTCTATCGCCATGT
>RBNI01006241.1:0-11561 GCA_003990745.1 Jimgerdemannia flammicorona
CTCCCAACAAAAAAAATAATATAAACAAAATAAAATAAAATAAAATAAATGGCACTATTACCTTGCAGCCATCATAGTACCAAGGTTTACCGGAGCCCAAGGATTGAAGTCTGTTTTTACAACTTCAGCCGTGGCTATCACATCCACCACCACTGCCACCCTCGTCCGGCCCATTCCTGCTCTGGTGGGCTCGCATACTACCGCCTCCCGGACCTCTTCGTCACACACGTCAGCTGGATCGGATCGCCCACATTCAAACAGTTACACAATGATTTCCGACATACCAGAGAGATCAGAGACATGCAAATATCTGAAAAATGCACAAATATGCACACGTCAGCTGGATCGAATCGCCCACATTGAAACAGCACACACCGATTTCAAGATCCAGCTGGGTAAGCGCTGTGTTCTGAATCAGAGACTCGGCCAGAGCACGGACACCCTCAGCCCTGATGCTATTCCCTGAAAAATGCACAATCAGGTGGATTGAATCAAAAACATTCATTCAAACAGCCACACAATGATTTCCGACATACTTTCAGAGACTCAGCGCACAAATATGCACACGTCAACTGGATCGAATCACCCACATTTAAACAGTACACACTGATTTCCCACATTCAAACAGCACACTGATTTCCGACATACTGGTGAGATTCACTGGGTAAGCGTCGTGTTCTGCTTCAGATACTCAGCTAGAGCACGGGCACCCTCAGCATCGATAGCACCGAAAAGATCGCCCGAAAAATGCACCAAACTGATTTCCGACATAAAGGTACAGGAGAGATTCAGCTGGGTAAGCGTCGTGTTCTGCTTCAGGGACTCGGCCAGAGCACGGGCACCTTCTTCACCAATGTCTAAAGATATTTATATATAGGAGATTAATGCTCCCAAATTCCATATTTGGTATTGTTTTAAAAAGCAATTTATGGTTTTTTTTTGTATCATACCTTTGAATTTCATGCCCTTGTCGCAACGTCCAATCAATAAATTCAAATTGTTTGATTTCCCAAGCCAGCTGCAACGCGGTTTTCCTCTGCTGACATCTATTCCTAATTGATTCATTAGTAATCGAGCGACCTCCATATTACGACTCTTTACTGCCAGATACAGTGGTGTCTGTTCATTTTTATCCTTTCTATTTAAAACTACATGTGCACCACAATCAATCAGAATCTTGATAACTTCCATACTTCCATTTTCCACTGCCAGATGCAGTGGGGTTTGGCCATATTCATCTTCAATTCTTATGTCTGCATTGAACCTGTTCAACATGAACCTTGCAACTGTGTAGTTTCTGTTTTGAACTGCCGAGTGTAGTGGTGTCGGACCATTTCTATTTTGATTGTTTTGTAAATGTTTTGTATTCTGTGACATTTTTTGCTGAACGGCTCGATGGAGGGGTGTAAAATCATTCCTGAGATTCTCGTTCAAGTGGGACAATGACTGTGCTCCTTGAGTTTTGGACTCGGCTTGACTGGATAGACGTTCCCAATAGATTGCAAGTCCGGCATGCATAGGCGCTCCAAATCCATGTCTATAGCGAATTGCCAATGTCTTTTGGGCCTCGTAGTCTCCTACAGTTGCAGCCTCCCAGTAGAACTGTGTTGCATGACTCTCCATACCACAACTTTTATAGATAAATGCCAGATAACGCACGGTAGATATGGTGTCCTTGTGTTTAGGTCCTAAAACCCCTCTACGGATTTTCCAGGCAAGTACACAAGGTCGCTGCGCATCCTCGAATTGACGTTTGCTCCCATAGAAATAAGACAAGTTGCTCAGCGCTGTCGCAGTATCTGGATGCCATATTTCATTTGTCGGTTTTGAGATTAAAATGGCGAGCATGGCAAGATTCTCAACGCCTTCGAATAAATGTCGACTTGTAAGATAAACGACGGTCGGTGAGAGCAAAGACATGAGCTCCTTGGAGAAATCGGGCCGGTTATCTCCCCGGTCGGTTGCCCACTGTGAAAACTGCACAATGTGTCAGGTCGGTCGACCAGCCACGGTGAAAACTGCATAATCTGTTCGGATGTGCGGCACATTATTCGTGAGGAGGGTTCATCGACCGGCTTCAGTTCGTGAGACAAAGTAGCGAGAGGTTGTTTGCATCTTCCAGCTTTTCCGGTAACTCCATTTTGAACAGTATGGTCGTCTGGACCAGCCGATGGACGGATAAAGTGTCCTTTGCTGGATCGTCCTTCTTGCGCTCTTTCATTGTTATTCGTCGAACAAGTGAGAAATCGGTCAACAATTGTGCGGCGCGTTTCAAAATGCTGGGAAATACAGCTTTGTCGGGCTTGAGGACGGTGTTCGAAAAGTGCAAGAGGAAGGTTGTTGGGGTAAAGAAATGCGATGGATTGAATGAGACTGGCAGCCAATTGATTTTTCCGGATGCGCTCGAAAGAGACATTCCATACTATGAAAACCGTTTTTCTGTAATTATTGCCGATTCGATGCTGAACATCATCATCTGGGTCCAAGTAGTCCTCCATGTTGTTCTTGTAGTTCTCCAGAAATTCATTTGGAGTGCATCTCTATATCTCCATAAGTGCACCAGCGAGATCCAAGGCGAGGGGCAAATGTCCAAGCATTTGTACGATCGCCAGTGCATTTCCATCGTCATCGTTCTCCCGCAGTAAAAGTTTCAGCGCAGTGTCATCATCCATTTTAATCTCGTTAAGGTTGACAACTATATTCTCCTGTCCCGTCTTATAATTGAGGCGTGTCGTCATCAGTATGATCCCTCGTCCTGATTTGGGGAAGTATTCATCTTGCAAACAAAAGTAGGACGTACTCTTGAGGGAATAGTCGTCAGCGTCGTCAAACACAAGAAACCATCCGTTGTTGCTCTGGAACCACTCGATTGTAAAGCTCACAACTTCTGCGGGATTTTTGCCAAGGATTGGGAGGTCCAACTTCTTTGCCGCAGCGATGAAGCTGCTCTGCAACGCTGTGTCTGTGTCCGCTTCTATCCAGAAAATGTATTGATAGCACTCCTTGTTTTGGTAGCAGAACTCGAGCGCGATCTGAGATTTTCCCATTCCTCCTAGTCCGCTCAGCGTAATAAGCTTGGGTTCCTTATTGTTTTTGTTGTCCTCGACAACGTCGTAGAGCTTTTCAAAAATTTCTGGACGATTTACGAAGCGCAGATTCCGCTTGGGGCTGACAAGGAATACTGTTTGTGCTGCTTCCGATGATTCGGCATTCACATCGACAATGGCAGCTAGCAATTATATGAAAGAGCTTTGTTACCAATATGAGTTGTGATCCCAGAATAACAAGTTAATATTGATATTGGTGTAGTACTTACAAAAATATTTGAATGCACCCCTGATGATTTTGTGATGTTGTTGGCATACAATTCATTGGAGCCATTGAGATCCATTTTCTCCCCGCTTAACCAATCTAAACGCTCCCTTGATGACGAGAATCTTTACAACATTCCGTATTGAATCAACCCTACGAAGCCATTGCACCAACTCAATAGCGTGCACATTTACCTCCTTTTTGCCAAGATCCAAAATATCCGCATGATCGAGGATTAACAAACAGTACACTGCATGCTGTCTGAATTCTTCAAAGATAGCTAATCCCAACTTTTTAACATCATTGCCGCTCTGGTTCTTTAATCGTAACCCTACTTCCCTCGAAAATATAACCTCAACCAGGCGCCAAAGATAGCCCATCACTGACGTTATATTGCTATCAAACGCCCAAGCAAAAATCCCACCAGGGAAAAGGTGTGCCATTCTTCTCATCGCCTCCTTAGCCAACATCGTCTTCCCCGGCCTACCGACGCCTTTAATGGTGTACACATGCTTAGTCCGTGTCGTGTGGTTCACCATAACCTGCAAATAGGAATACAATCCAACAAGCTCTTTCTCCCGCCCACGAAAAGTCGGCGCGGTGTCCAACATGTTAAGGTTGTGTGGTGGCTCGTGCAATTGTACTTTCGGTTTTCCGTCCTCACATTTGAATGCGCCGTCATCTTCCCGAAGCGTGGACGAGTAGAGCACCATGGCACCAGGAAAATAATCACGTTGCTGGGCGTCATTTTGATGGCGGAGAAATACACGGGCGCTCCACATTGCCTTCTCCACAGTGACACCACCGGCAAGGAGCTGGTAGAACTTGGACTCAAACTTGAGCGCGAGTTGTTTGGTAGCGAACAGTTCGAACCAATGGTATACTGAACGCCGCGTTCAAACAGGGTCCGGGCGACTTCGCGAGTATGGCAGGCCGATAGGAATGCGAGCCGTAGGTTTTCGGGCATGTTCAACAGGTGCGACATGTCCACAAATTCGGGTTTGCCGGTCTCATGATTTTCAAAAATAAGCGCCCTCGTACCTTTCACCAGCCCGCAGTGCCCCATGAAATGAAGTGCTGTGGCTGTCTCGCTATTGTTTATGAGTAACGCGTCCATTCGGTTGACGGTGGGCGGGAACACTCGCTCTTTTTGTTGTTGGCATAGTTCTCGTTTATGAAGCACTGGAACTGATCGCTCAAATGCAGATCCATTTGGAATCGTCAGGAGGAATGATAGGGTCCGGTACAACAGCGACAATGCGAAGCGGAAAATTTGACAACTGCAATTCTTTCAGTTTGTGAACACGTGCGAACATGCGTTGGTGAACTAGATATGCATTGTTACCGAACGCGTACTCCCACGGGATTATGTCGAGTTCAGAATCGCCGTTGAGCTCGAGCAAGACACGACCAGTCGGCTTAGACGATATCGTTTCCTACAGCAACTGCCGGGCGTAACTGGACTCCAGGTTTGTAAAGAGTGCTCTGAACAGCATTTTTCCGCTTCATGGATGATGGTGGAGATGATATATCGAAGGCGTCGACGGCAATGGCTCGACCCTCCATACATTCCGCAAGTTCGAAGGAATGACTGACTATTTCAGGGTGGCCATCAGCGGAGACGGATACCCTGACGTGGACTTTGCTTTTTTCCTCGTTGTCGCGTTTGCAGTACTTTGACAAAGACAATTGCATTGTATGACAACAACGAATGTAGAGGTGTCTTTTATGGCAAGCGAATGTTTCGGTAGAGGAGTCTTTAGGGGCTCAAAGTATCAGTCAAAAATTTTTGCCACGCTGACTCGGAACTCGACAGATTCGCTGATTGTCTGATTGCCTGATTAGACTTAAAATTCAAATATAAAATCTGTCTTTGGCATTTTTAATAAATAAAATGTCCTATTTGTTCTATTTTTTATTTATTTATTTATTTATTTATTTGATAACTAATTTATAAAATATTATAAATATATTGAAGTATATTATTATTTAATAAATATATTAATATTATAATTTATATTAAATTAGATAATTTTATTTATATTAGATTATGATATCTTTTGATAAGTTTTAATAAATAAAATAGTTAAATAAATTATTTAGATACTAAACTAAATATTTTATAATATTTAATTAAAAGTTTTATTAAATAAATAAAGTTAAATATTATATATTCTTATTTATATATTATTCTTATTATTATATTTTTAATAAACTTAAGTTTTATAAATTTTTATTGAAAGAGAATCTAGACTATATATAGACCAAAACTCTCTCTCACTTACTCTAAATACTATATTTCGATAACTTAGACTGATTACTTATCTAGTAGCTTTACTATACTAGAAGTAACAGAGCTAAAAGTCCATATATCATTATATACACTATGCTCTCCCTATCACTAGAGAGATAATGATTATATACTCATAACTAAAGATATATATCTAAACTCTAATATATATACAAAATAATATTAAAGCTGAATAGCAAAGCTCCTACTACCTTAATTAAAATAACAGATAAAGAAAAAACTCACTAAAAGATACTAAACAGTAGAAAGGACCTAGTTATCTCTAATGGAGTTAGTGAAGAACTTATATATAAAATAAAAGAAGACTTCTAATACCTTATTACTCAAGTCTATAGATTTTAATTATATTACTATATTAGCTTTTAGTTTTAATTAAGTATAATCTATCTATTATAATAAATAGAAGAAGTGATTTATTCAAAAATATATATGTCACATATTTCATACATTATTAATAAATAATATAAAACTGATGAAATGGCATAAGTAGTACTCTGAATGGATGGAGTTGATCTGGATGAGATTCGATTCAGATTTGTCATATGATGGATTTGAATCAACTTGGATTAGTCTCATGATCTGATCCGGATTGATCCATCTGGATTGGTCCATCTGGATTGGTCTATTTGGATTGAAATCTTTGGTGACATCACCCTTTCTTTTATTCATTTTGCTCTTGTTTTTTTTTTTCTGCTATACTTTGGTGACATCACTCTTTCTTTTTACTTCCTCTCTTCTTTTGTTCTTTACTTTGTTCTTTTTCTTTGTTCTTTTTCTTTGTTCTTTCCTGCCACATTACAAGCAAACAAAACAGCAGCTCTTAATTTGTATGTTGGTCCAGTCTACTCATTTTTCATCCTACAATGATCATCAAAAGAGGGAGTATTCGAGGTGGAAATACACTCTCTGCTGACAATGTTAGATTTATTCTCATATAGACAGCACACAAGCTGCTCATCAAGAGCCAAAGGGGCGATGGCGGTGGCAGTGGCAGTGGTAATGGTGATGGCAATGATGGGGATGAGGGAGAATTCCGGCAACAACTCATGGTAGCCCTTCGGACCTCAAAATTCACAGACCTTATAGCTATGTATGTGGCAGCCTTTTTGGAGCAGCCAATAGTAGATGTAGGTTGCTCACTCAGCCACCACTTATTTACTTGTGTTTATTTAAACTTCCCCAGTATGACTCAATTCACTTTGTGCTTTTCTTAGGATCCACAGCTCTACAGCGAGATCTGCAAACTTTATTTGCAACATCTGGTCAAGATGAAGAAAGGCTAGTGGACATTGTGGGGCATACCTTTGGTAGCTGAGCTGTTGAGTCAATGCATCATATAGCAGAGGTCTCAAAAGAAATAGAAGCAAGCCTTCATGAGCAATCTTGTACAACTCATACAACTCATCAGTATGTAACTTATCAGTATGTAACTCACTCACTCACTCACACATGCTCTTTTTCCAAAATACCCATCTCCATGTTTAATTTAATTTCATTTTTACATGGTTTCCTCCTAAAAAACACCTATACCTATATACAACCCATCTGCATACAACCTGCCCACATGCAACCTGCCCACATGCAACCCACCTGCATGCAACCCGCCCACAACCCACCCATATGCAATCTGCCCACATGCAATCCACCCACATACAACTTGTCCGCATGCAACCTGTCCACATACTTATCTTGGTCTCTCAGATCAGGGCTCAGTTCCATTGGAAAGAAGAGTTCAAAGTTACCTAAGTTTAACCACATTTGGCTTCTGATCAAATGGAGAAATTCAAGGGCAAGATGTTCAGCATGAGTAGTACCAGTATCATTATTAAGACTTGGAGGTCTACATTCAAATCAGAGCCAATCATACTCAATCAAGGGGTCCATTGGCCAGCAGGAGTAACCAATGACAAAGAGAACCATATCTTTATTAATGAATGCAGAGAGGTGGTTGCGATGGTGGTAAGGAACCTCTATGGTGATGAGCTTTGCCACCACATCAATGAGATTTGCGAGGATTGCATCAAATATTGGGTAGTAGGAAAGAGGGGGCGAAAAAAGCAAGGAGGGGGGGTTTGGATGAGAATTGAGTATACTGCAATACTGGTGAAGGGTGGGTTCTGGAGTTCTGAAATTCCCTGCACTCATCTCTCTTTTTTTTTAACTCCTCCTCAGATAAATCACACTCTTTGCCGACATACTCTTTTTGATACAATTCCAGAGATACACAAGATTCTGTACCCCCTACCAGAACTTTAGAAGTACTGTCAAAGAGTAAACTACATGTGAGCATGACATAGTCTGTATGGTAATGGCAGCTATGATCTGGGGTTCTTTGAGCAGATTGGTAGAGCATATGGTAGGCCAGCTTAGTGGTGATCTTGGTGTGGCTATATATATATTCTTGGTGCAATTTAGTATGCTGTATAAGGTGAGGAGCTCTGCTTTTTCGGGGTACTGCAGCCTGGGGGATTTTTGCCCCCCTGCACACAAAAAGGACTGACCGGTTGCCATCCATTTTGGCAGGTTTCCAAGCTGGGGCTCCCAGGGCTGGACTAAGAGTAGGCATCTACCAGCACAGCCTGGCAGTATCAGATCTTGGGCCAAGGGTTCACCAACTATATGCTTATATCACATCAGGATACATTAGGTACAACCTTTCTCTGCCCACATATACAGACAACAATATCACCTCAGTAATGTTTTATATCCCAGAAAGGAAGGGCCCAACCTGGGAGGATAGTAGTGGAGTCTGGTATGACCTCACCTATGGTTTTAGGGTCCCATTTGCAGCCAACACAGCTGTCCTATTCCAACCACACAACCACCACGGCACTGTCACCTTCGAGGAGAGCTCAGACACAACACTCATCATACTCACAATGGATGATAGACTCATCAAGGCCTGGGACTGGCAGGTGGAGCAGTTTTTGTAAAGGTTAGGCAATCTTTTGTGAGAGTTAGGCAATCTTTTATGAGGGTCAGACAGCCATTTTGTATGGATTGGGCAGTCTTATGTGGGGGGGTTGGGCCAGGTGCCTTTTATATAGTACTAGCTTAGCTATTATGCAGGGCCCTATCGGCCTCTTGGCTCTGCTCTATAGTGCCACTAGTGTGGTGCTGCAGTGTAGGGCTGAGTACCCGTGGGACCCAAACCAGTGACTTCAACTGCCAGAAATATCCTTCAACTGCCAGAAGCACTCTCTGACTACCAGAAGCACCCTCCACCCTGGACTCCTTGGTGGCTTGGGGTTGCCTCTATGCTGCTGGTAGAGGGCCACAAATTTTGCACACTCTCTCTGCCTGCCCTGCCTATCCTGGACACTTGCAGCTTGGGGCTGCCCCTTGCTGCTGATGGAGGGCCACAAATTTTGTATGCTCCCTCCACCAACCCTGCACCTGCCAACCTGCCAACTGACCCCACCCACTGACCTGGGCACTGACAGCTTGGGGCTGCCCCTTGCTGCTGGCAGAGAGCTGCAAATTTTGCACACTCTCTCTGTCTATCCCCCCGACCTGGACACTTGTGGCTTGGGGCTGCCCCTTACTACTGGCAGAGGGCCACAAATTTTGCATACTCCCTCTACTGACCCACCGACCCACCCACTGACCCACCCACCAACCTAGGCACTAGCAGCTTGGAGCTGCCCATTGCTGCTGGCTGAGGGCTGCAAATATTGTGCACTTCCTCCACTGCTGCTACCAACTCTGCCCCACTTGGGCCACAAACTCCAGGCTGAGTCCTCAGGTTTTTTTTCCCTTTTTTATTATTTTGAAAAGGTATTAAATATTCCACTAGGCCAACCAATTTATCTGCAGACCTGCTGAATTTTAGCAGCCCGAGCCCCACTAAGACTTCAGACACATACATGCCCAGATTGTCTCAGTATTCAGCATACACCTCTTTAGGGCAATGAGGTTCATCCCACCTGAGAACACCCACTCGACAGGAGTGCTGGAGGCAGGAATCGCCAGGTAGTCCCGAGCCATACCACACCAACTGGGAAAGTCCATTTGATGCCGCTGCACACCCTAGTGGGTAGAGCAGTGGTTAGATTAGTGGGTTAAATTGGTCCAATGCTTATCTGACAACCCACCTTCCACCAGTTGAGTACCTCTGCACCCTCCAGCAGGACTACGCAGTTGCTGGTGAGGTAAATGGTAAGTTCATCTATTGACGGCAGCTCTTCCACTGACAGCTCCCTCTTCCTCTTTCTGCTGAAGTAAATGTGGGATAGGAGGTATCCCTCAGTATATTCATCCAGACTTCAGCTGGAACCTTGCGGCAGTGTATAGTTTTTCCAATATACTTCTATTATAGCCTGCTTAGTTCTCTCAATGAAGTGCTGCTCCCAACCCTGATCTTTATAGTATTGTAGCTTTAAGCATAGGTCCAGCACTGTTCAAAGAAAAGAAGAGTGAGTTTTTACAGGGTTTTCTCTGTTTTGGAAGGAGCAACAGCCATATACTGACATTGACATACCTGTACTGATTGAGTATATGGCAGTATCTGTTTAGGAGTAGTATTTTCTGAGCTTGCTTAGAGCAACCTCTATGGCATCTCTCTGATCCGGGCTTAATTGTAAATCACTGCAACCCTCCAGCCTGTCCTTGAGCTTGTCCTCTAGCTGGTCAATCAGAAGATTATATACTGGTATCACAGAGCTTATTGTCGGGGTCATTTGTTTGACTATATCCTTTGTATAATTGTCAAAACACTGATAGTTATATGTGGTGAGGTATTATATTATGTGGAGGCAGACAAAATAAGTATAGAGCTAAAGCAACTACTACTTACTTCTAAAACTCTGACAACATTCCTAAGTACATTCCACTCACTTTCACCTAGAACCTCGGCCCATATTTCCTTGTTGGCAGTCATCATTGAATCTATTGGCTTTTTTTTTTTTTTTTTTTTTTTTAAAATAATTTTTTTTTTTTTTTAAAATAAATCTTCTATTATTTAAAATAGTTACTTTAGCCAACCAAAGAAAAAAAGAATACATACTACAGCAAACTCCAGCATATGCTGGATCATTACAAATGTTGAGTTCCAATGCATATAGATGTCCAATATAAGCTCTTTCGGGGCTAAACTAATTACCCTACACTGTGCAGCAAATTTGTCTTATCATTGTGAGGATGATCAGACCAACACAACCAGTTTGTGCAGCTTGGAAATTATACTCAGAGCCCCTTCTCTCTCAGATGTTTTGTCTATGTATGTAAGATAGTCCTGAATAGCAAGGTTCAGTACATAGGCCTGGCATCACACACAGCAGCTTTCTGTACCAAAGGCCACATTTTCCTATTTGAGGCTGACCACTAAAACTTGGAAAAATGTTGAGTTGTTTGTGACATTATCTGTTGTAATGGCCAAAATCTGTACTTGAAATATTTGGTCAGCGAATTTTGCAAAAATAAATAATCAACAAAATCTGTTTTGTTTAAGGACCTCTCTCAAAATGCCGACCTAATGGCAAGTCCCCCTTTTTTTACCTTAGTTGTGATCCCAAGCTCCTGGATATAACTAATAAAAGTATCTGCAATGTTGTCTCCAGAATGAGGGCCAGCAAGTTTGATGAAGTCAAGGGTGAGAAGCAGAGGCCGGTTGGGGTGGGGGGCCACTGGGATGACTTGAAATCTCGGCTAGTGGGTGGGGTGGGTGATAGTTGGCTCACTATAGGATGGGTGCTGGTGGTGTGGGTAAGACTGGTGGGTCATTGGCTCTTTATATTTGAGGAGGGATGGCAGATGGGATTGCAGGAGAAGGTAGTATGGTGGGAGGAGCTGTTGGGGGATTTGCTGACTGGTTGGTGGGTTGGTTGGGGCCCATTGGGGGGGCGACGCTGCAGTTTGGTAACTAGGATCTGTATGCAAAGTAGTGGGAGGGTGGGGATTGTGTTGGACAAAGTGGTCTTTCATTGGGAAGGGGTGGGTG
>RBNI01006242.1:0-11561 GCA_003990745.1 Jimgerdemannia flammicorona
CACCAGCTCCACGTCCCCTCACCGAGGCGCTCGGCATGCCAAGACCAGCACCTCGACCCCCCCCCACATGTTGCCAGTCAAAGGCACTGGGGCCCCCCTGCCCAGTACGCTCACCAGAATGCTTGTTGCTCGCCATCTTGATATCACCAATACTTGTAGACGTTGTTGAAAGTGTTGCCAGAGTCTTGTGTCACCCGAATGGTACCAGTGAAAGATGATGCCTTCTTCCTTTTGCTATTACCAACAAGGAGTCATCTCAGTGTGTTATAGATTATGTAAGGAGTTAGCCAACCTTGGGCATCAAGTACCCAGTATAGGTTATCTGCAGGTCCTTAGTGTCTATGATTGGGCCTTTGAGTATTGGTAAGCTTCTCAGTAAGCATGTTTCTGGCATAGGTGACCATTTTTTGGGTAGTGTTGGGATGGAAGGGGAGATGGCCATCACAGATAGGAGGAAGGGCAATAATGGTGAACCAGTAGGGTGCCAGACAGGGGGCAGCCTCAGGGCTGGGGCAAGTACTGCTTTGGTGGGGCCTTTTGATTGGTGTGGAGTGGTTAGGTGGTAGGTATCACTCTCAGCTTCTTTTGGTGATTTGGCAGATTGGGCTCTGGTCATTGGGGAGGATTGGGGGCCTGAGGCTACCCATTTTAGACATCTTGACTGTACTCAACTGGAACTGGGAGCTGATATGGCAATGAGATCAAAACCTACAGGCTTGAGTAGTTGGGTATTGGAGATCTCCTGATGTACTTTTTTTTTTTATTTTTTTTTTTTATAGTCACTTGGACTTCTCAATTTTTTTTTTTTTTTTTTTTTTTTTTTATTGTCACTTGGATTTCTCTATTTTTTTTTTTTTTTTTTTTTTATAGTCACTTGGACTCTGCCTTTATTACCAGTCTATGAATAAGTATACATCATCACCACTCACTATCTAATCCCCACTACCCAATCCCCATAGAGAGGCTCCTCCCCACCTCCTCACAGATAAAGATTACCCTTTCACTAACTATGCCCACTCTTCCCCCACTCTGTCCACAAATTATCTCCACTAATTGGTGGCTCTGACAACCCTGCAGCCCCCAACCAAGCCACCAGCCTGTTAAGGTGTCTTCTATAAGCCCACACCACCGCAACAACTGGTCCCCCAAGCCCTGTCTACACTCATCCTCAAAAACAAATAGCCAGTGACTGGCCAGCCCTACCCGAATAGCTAACACCCAGCCCAAAGTAATCCACTCCTTCCCTAGCCCTCCTACCAATCTATCCCTCAAGTCCTCCCACCTCCCCCATACTTCATCTCTCCTACATTGTACCCCCAAGTGTTCCCCAATTGCCTGCCAAAAGTCCCTCAACACCTCACACTCTCCTAGCCAATGTTCAGGTGTCTGTACACAGCCCCCCTCCTGCCCTACATTATGCCACTCCTCACAGTTGAAGCAATCCCCTATGATAAGGTGCCCTGAGCGAAGTTGAGCATAACATTCCTCCGCAGCATACACTACCAGACCACCCAGTACTTTGGCAGCATCCACTTTCTCACTGCGACACTCCAGGTCCAAACACCATGCCAGTTCCACTCTTTGCCAATTCCAACTCCTTGCCAACTACTAGGCCACAGATCCTGGCCTGGTCCCCTTTGGCATTCCATTCCATCACCAATGTCGAACTCAATTAGAGGAGCGCCACCCAGCAGTATACAATCCCATCTCCACATCACTGGGTCCCAATCCTCCTCTCCTTCATTCCCCTGCCAACGAATTCCGATGCAGTGCACCCCTTCTGCTATCCCCCACCAAAAACCTTTATATTGCAGTTGTTTAGTATTCTGAAGCCCAATCAATGAAAGGAGATCGCCAGTTGAGCCCCTTGGCAAGGACCGCCTCCCCCAGATCTTCTGTAGCAGAGGAACCAAACCACCTCCTCTCAATTCCATGGCCCTCTTTAGCCACCATGCCCGCAAGCAGTGTAACTGTTTTGGAAAGTCAACCAGCCAAAGACCACCTCTCGCCACTAGTAGGGACAAGATCTCCCAATCAATCTAACTCCGCCCTCCAGCCCAAATCCATCCCTTCGCTGTCTTCACCAATCTTTTCACCACCCAGGCTGGAAAGTCCAGATGATATGCCAGGTACCACAACTTTGGCAGCCAGTAGATATTCAAAATTGAGACCTGTCCTGCCAGAGAAAATTGTCTTCCCCCCCAACTCCACAGGGCCTCCTCCCAGATTCCAATCCTCTGCTCCCACCAAAGTCTGGGCAGAACTAACCCATAGACTGACAAATAGATACCCAAGTACTGTACTGCTTCACCAGTGGGGACAATTGTTCCTATGACCTCTCCTCCCACCAGGCCATTGCCGAGCACTATTGTTTCACACTTATGCCAATTCAGCTTTGCTCCAGAGTTCTCCTCATACTACTCTACAGTCTTCTTGAGCTCTTCAACATCCACAATCAAATCCAAACCAACCACCATGTCATCTGCAAAGGCCCCAACTTTCCATCTTATGCCAAAGACAGAGAGTCCTCCTATCCTCCACCTAATTTTATCCATAAGGGGTTCCAGAGAAAGAGCATACAAAATGGGGGACAGTGGGTCCCCCTGGGGCACCCCCCTACCCAAGGGGAATGCCACCCCTCTATGACCATTACACATGAGTGCAGCCCTACTCCCTTCTAGTAGGCTGACCATTGCTGACCGGAATTGGAATGGAACCCCCTTCTATCCAAAACTTTTGCCAGCCAGACTCTTTGCACCTGGTCGTAGGCCTTCTCCTGGTCCAAGAAGACTAGATGCCCATCTAGTCCACAGGCCCTTGCCCCTTCAATAACTCCATGTACCCAGGCAGTGCCATCCCTGATGAGCCGACCACCCACAAATCCCCTCTGCTCAACACCCATGACTTGCTGGGCCACCTTCTGTAGTCTCACCACCACCACCTTAGTCACCAACTTTCTGTCCATATCTAGCAACATTATTGGCCACCAGTTCTTCCAATCCTCCTGCCTTCCTTTGTTTTTATAAAGCAGTGTCACCAGCCCAAGGTCCTGCTCCCCCACCCACCTCCCGGTCTGTAGAATGAAGTCGCACAATGCTGTCATCTCTCCCATCCCCCCTGGGACTCCAACCATTCGCTTCCAAAAGTCCCGGAGCAGACCATCCTCTCCAGGTGCTGTACCTGGCATTGTCACAGCAAGAATCTGGTGGATCTCATTTTCCTGTACAGGCATCACCAGGTCACCTAGCCCCTCGACTTGTAGTGGGTGCCAATCCTCCAATGTTCAGTCAAGAGTTGCGGCATCTGCCCCACTCTCCTCCTCACTCCACAATCCACTCCATCTCTCCTTCAGCAATCCAAGAATATCCTGTACACCATGCACCAGTATACCATCTGAGTCTAACACCTCTTTCCACCATTGTTGTACCCACCTTGCTCTAAGAGCCCTTGTAAGAAACTTGGAAGACCTCTCCCCTTCCTCCAAATCCTGCCAGCAGAGCTGTGCTGCCAAGCTCTGTACCCTCACCTCTTCCTCTTCCCGCAGCACATGTTGTAGTTCCCCAACCTCTATTTTCACCCTCATTAATCTCCAATCTTCTTCTCTCTCCAGTATCTTCACTCTCGCCCACTCCTCTAGGAGCCTAGTCAATCTAGTAGAAGCCCAACATACTCTATGCCTCCTCTGCTTCCCTGCCTCCTTGCCAGCCTCACTCCAGTAAATCTTGGCCATCTCCTTCATCCTCATCCACCGAACCCCAACTGAGGCACCTTCTTGCCGCCAGTTCTCCACCCTTAGCTGAATGTCCTTAGCCCACTCATCACACTGGATCTTGTCATCTAACAAAGAGGAATTGAGTTGCCAATGTCCAGGCCCATCTCCACTTCCCCCAAAGCACCCCTGTTCCAAAAGCCCCCAGTGATCTGACCATGGATACCATTCCATCTCCAGTGACTTCCAAACATCTAGGCCCCAGCAGCTGGCAGTCAAAATCCAGTCGATTCTTGTCCCTAGACCCCCTGCCCAATATGTATATACCCTCCTATTCCCCCAGCATTCCCTACCAGCATCTACCAGTGCACTTAGTCTTTCGACCTCCTCCCATGCCATCAGTCCTCCACTCCTGCCACCTCGTCCTCCATCTGTTCTATCCAATAGTATGTCCCGAACCATATTGAAATCTCCCCAAGCATATCTACCCCAGCCTCTACAAGGCTCCCACTCTCCTGCAGACCTTTTACCCAATCTATCCACTCGCCCCATACTGCAGGACAGTAGCAGGAACCAACTGTAACGCTCCCAGCCTGCATGAGTCCACTCACCCTAGACCAGTCTCTCCCCCCAGCTCCTCACATCCTGTATCTCCCCTCTGTCTTTTCGAATCAAAATCCCAACCTTGCCCTTCCAAATCGCCACACCTCACCATTCCTTCATCCACTCCATCTTATCAGAATCGTCCTCACACCTAACATCCTGCAAGAGGAAGAGATTGGCCTCCAATCCCTTCATCCAAGTAAAAATGTTCCTACATCGAGCAGCACCCCATAACCCATTCACATTTAAAGAAAAAATGTTGGTTGTACTGTTCATAATGAAATATGTTATGTTGTCAATCGATCTCTACTACTCTATATTCATCTACTCCTGTGCTGTGTCCAGATTGTGTTCTGCAGCCACCTCCTCCTCTTCTGCCCTCTGAGCCTCCAATCCAGCCAGTAGTTCATTCATCTCTCCATCTGCCTTCTCCTTGAACTCCTCTCAGTATTCTATACATGCCTCTTGCCAGAGCTGCAGTCCATGACGCTTGTGCCAACAGTATTCCACCCTCTCTCCAGCAACAACCACTATCTCTGCCTCCCTCTCCTTATCCACCTCATACTCTTCCTCCTCTAGGTATACCACCAGAATTTCCACCTTCAATGCCTTCATTACTCCATCCCCCTGCAGTATCTCTGCCCAATGCTCATCACTCATCACATGCAAGTCCACCTCCCCCAACTCTTCCGCTGCCAAGTTATTCATTATCTGACACATCCAAAGTAAGTTCCCCACCTCCTTCCCCCCTGGAGTCACTGGCCTCCCTCCCTCCAACATCGTGGTGTCAGCTCCAATGCTTGCAGACTCATCCCATACCTCCGGGACAACCACCAGTTCCTCCTCACCAGCTGCCACCCCCTGTCCTCCATACACCACCTCCAGAACTCTAAATTGTACCCTCTGGGCCCCTCGCATTTGCACATCTTTTTCTGCCCTATTACAAGAAGCCGGGCTGCACCTGATAAGAGGGGTAGGGGTAGGAGAGCCCTCCCAGTCCTCCTCCCAAGCCTCTAGCATACCATCAGCATATGGATCCTTACAAGTCTTCTCCTTTTCCTCCCCTGCCTCCTTCTTGTCCTTCCCCTCCCCCTCACCAGGCCAGATACTTGCTTTGGTGCCCCTGGTGCCCTTCACCTTGCTCGCATTTCCCAGCAGTCTGTTATCCAGCTTGGCCAGCAGCTCTTTCTGTCTCTTATGCCCCTGAGGCCTTTCCCATTGCTCCTTGGTCACTCGAATCTGCTTTCCATCCACTACCTCCAAGTGCATCGACTCCACAAAAGCCATCTAAGCCTTCGCTTACCTCTCTACAGTACCATCCAACTCTTCCAGCACTTCCAATAAATCCTCCTCCTCCTCCTCACTTCTCTTCACCCTTGTCACCTTATACAAAATCACTCCCCAGACCATTGCCGAAGGCCAGTCCCTCACCTTCCCAGTAGCTTCCTTCCCAGCCAGTCGAATCCTCACATCCTCATCACCAGTCCTGAGTGAGGTCCCTTCCCAGACCCTGAATCTGATATCCACCACCTCTCTGTATTCTGCCATGAAATCCTCAACCCTCTTTCTCATCTCCATCGCCATCACCATTGGCACTCCTTTCACCAGCAGTTGGACCACCCTGGGATCCCACTTCAGACAACATGCCATCAGAACACACACCTCCCCAACCACCAATCCAACCTTCAGTGCCTCCTCCAATGGCGCTGCCTCCTCCAAACCCACCTCCACTCCCTTCAGTTCCTTCAAAAACTTCACAGACGCAGCTCTGGCCACCTGCTTAGCGATGAGCCCCAGCACCATTTTTGCCATCACTGCTAGGCCCCGGAAGCACAGTGTAACTGCAAATGCTGAGATCGATTTTTTGAGCAACAGGGCCACCGCCAGACCTGTTACACCATCTGCCAAGTCTCCTTGTCTTCTAAGCCTCAGCTGCTCAGCCTCACCATTAGCCATCACATCTAGATTTTTTTCCAGATCAACAGTCCCATTGCCATCAGCAGTCACACTCCCCCCAGCTGCTACTCCCCCAGCTCCACTGCCCCCCCTTCCAAGGGCTGCTCCCCCCTGTACCATCCCCTTCTCAGTCTCCTTGCCCTTCCTCAGCCAGCCCTCCAGCCCTGACACCTGCTGTCTCCCCTTCACTGTCTCTGCAAAGCGCACCCTCCCAGATCCTGAACCTCCACCACCTCCTCCACCCCTTCTACGTCCACCAGCCAGCAGCCCCCTCATACCCCCCCCCAGGCCTGGACCCCTCCCCACCTGCTGCCAGTCGAAAGTGCTTGGGCCACCCTGCCCAGTATGCACCTCAGGTTGCCTGTCAGTTGCCATGTTATTAGTCTCTTTTCTCCAAAAATGATGTTGTAAGTACTCTCCAAAGGTTGTGTAACCTGAATGGTACTGGAAAGAGATGGTGGTCACTTGGACTTCTCTATATTACTACTCAATCTATAAATAATAATACATTAGTACTCACAACCCTTCAACCAATGCCCCTTAGATCCCCATTCCGACTCCCCATCTCTCTCTACTGACCTGCCCACCACTCTGTTCACATATCCCTTCTACCAGACAGTGATGTTGCCTACCCTGGGGTCCCCAATCAACCCACCATCTGGTCAGCAAATCTCTCATCAATCCCTCCCATCTCAACAACTTCTCCTGAATTTCCATCCAAGCTGAAAATCCTCCACCAATGCACCTCTCAGCAGTAGCCTATCCTATCTCCACATCTGCAGTCCCCAGTCCTCCTCCCCCTCATCACCCTGCCACCAAAGTCTAATTCTCCTTATACTATCCACCACTCCCTACCAAAAGCCTTTATAATGCATCCTCCTGCTCCTGTCCAGAGCCACCATTGCAAGCAGGTCACCAGTCACTCCACAAGGGGAATACTGGACATCCAATACTATTTACACAAGTGGTACCCACTCCTGGCCCCTCAACTCACTCACCCTCTTCAGCCATCACACTCTCAGGCAATGAAGGCATTTGGTAAAGTCTACTAAGCCTAGCCTACCTCTGTCAGCAGGCAGAGTCAGAATCTCCCAGTCTATCTGGCTTCACCTACTGGTCCAAACCCATGATCTTACCATCTTCAGAAGTTGCCTGACCATGAGAACCTTCCCCTACACCAGTAGCTACTGTTCTCACCTAGTATGGGGCAGAAGAGACCTATACATCAAAAAGTATTTCCCCAAGTACCAGACTGGTTCTCCTGCTGGAACCACTATTTCAATCATGTTGCTGCCAACTATTCTGCCATCTAACACCAGAGTCTCACATTTGTACCAGTTGTGTCAAGCACCAAAGCCCCTCTTATACCATTCCACAGTTCTCCTTAATTCCTCAATATCCTCTAAGGAACTCAGTCTAACCACTATATTATCTGCAAAAGCCCCAAACTTCCAGTTGATCCCCAAAATGTCTAAACCCCTGATTCTATACTGGATCCTATCCAATAAGGGCTCCAAGGAGAGGGTATAAAAAATGGGTGACAAAGGATCCCCTTGCAGCACCCCATGACTAAAGAAAAGTCACTCCCCTATACCCATTCACCACTAATACTGCTTGACTATTCTCCAATAGACTGATTAATGACCACCTGAACCCCAGGGGGATTCTCATACATTTTAGCACTCCCTCTAGCCAGGCTCTCCTCACCCTGTTGTATGCCTTCTCCTAATCCAGAAACACTGAGCAGCTGTCAACCCCAGCTATTCAAGTACCTTCAATCACTCTATGGACCTAGGTAGTTCTATCTCGGATTAACTGACCACCTACAAATCCCCTCTGCTCCACTCTTAGTATCTGCTGAGTGACCTCCTACAGCCTAGTTACTAAGATCTTCATCACCAGCTTGCAGTCTATGTCAAGGAGCATGATTGGCCACCTGTTCTTCCAATCTTCTCTTCTCCCCTTATCCTTATAAAGCAAAGAGATCAGTCCTAGGTGCTGGCCCCCAATCTAAGTTCCAGATTGAAGTATCTCATTATACATCACCATCATCTCTTTCAGTACCACCTCCACCCCAGCCACCTTCTTCCAAAAATCCCAGAGCAGCCCATTCTCTCTCAGAGCTGTTCTCTCATATTGAAGCCAAGACCTTGCACACCTCCTCCCTCTGCACTGGGTCTCCCAGTAACTCCAGGCCCATTGCTGGGTCTGGATGCCCATCCTCCAACTACCATTCAATGTTCAGAGCATTCTCACCCCCTTCTCTATCACTCCATAAGTTTCCCCAGTGAGTCCTCAGCAATTCCAAAATCACTAGAGTTCCCACCACCATCTCTCTCTCCTCATCCAAAATACCATCTCACCTCTGTCAGGTTTGTGACCAAGATAGAAATCTGGTGGGCCTCTCTCCCTCCTCCAACCCCTGCCACCTCAACCTTACCACCATCCCCTTCAGCTTAACCTTTTCTGCCCTTCATAGCACCTCCTTAAGCTCATCTACTTTCTTTTGTATCTGCAAAATTCTCCAATCAGCTACCCCCCCATCCTCCAGCAACACTGCCCACCTACCCAGAAGTAATGCCAAACTCTGTAAAGCCAATTACACTCACTGCTACCACTGAGCACTCCTTCTTTTCCCTGCCTCCCTCCAGTATCTCTGAGCACTCAATTTCAGTCACCACCAGTAATCTCCAATCACCAGTCTCTGCTCCTACCACTCACTAATCTTTTCAATAACTTCCACCTCTCAGTCCATCCATAAAGAACCATTCTCCAACAAAGAGGAATTCAGCCACCAGTGTCCAGGCCCATCCACACTCCCCCCAAATCTCCTACTCTCTATCAGACCTCAGTGATCTGACTATGGGCACCAGACCACCTCCAGCATGTCCCAGACATTCTTACTCCAGTACCTTACTGTCAACACCCATTCAATCCTGGAGCCCAGCCCTGCCACCCAGTGAGTATAAATTTGGTGCTCTGCCCAAAACCAGTACCCTGAGTTAACCAAAGAGCTCAACCTCTCAATTTCCATCCAATCTACCAACCCATCACTTCAGCCCCCCATTCCTCTCTTACCATCAGTCCTGTCTACCCCACTATTATGTACTATGTTAAAATCACTCTCCAGACAATCAATCCCTGCCTCACTCATAACACCAGCCTCTCTCAAGCCTCTGATCCAATCAACATATTCCTCCCTCTCAGCTAGGCAATAATATAATCCAATAGTCAAGGGGTTCTACACAGGCCTCTTCCATACTCCCTACACCAGCCTACTCCCCTAATGTTCAATATCCTCAATGTCCCCCATCCCCTTTCGAACCAAGATGCCCACTAACCCAGTCCACATAGCCACCCCCCCCTCATTCTCTAGTCTAGTCCTATAAATCCAAGTCTTTCTCATACTGCACATTCTGCAATAAGAAGAGATCTGCATTCAGCTACTTCAACCAGCCAAAGATATTTTTTTGCCATACTGCATCTCTTAACCCAGTCATGTTCAAAGAAAAGATTCTAGTTGTACTATTCATATTGAATAATGTTTGATATTGTAAGCTCAGTCTAGTATTCCATGCTTATCCCATCACCAGCAAGATCCAAGTGCCACTCTGCCTCCAACTCATTTTCCCCTACAACCTGAGCACCCAGTGCTTCCCAGATTTCCTAACACTCCACCCTATCCACAACCTCTATTTCTGCCTGATAATTTATGCATACCACTCTCCACTTCTCCAACCTCTTCCTCAAATTCCACAATTATACTGCTCAGTCATTTGCAATCCCTCAAAGGGCCTCCTCCCTCTGATCATCAACTTCATATTCCTCTGACTCCAAGAGTACTGCCAGGATCTCATTTCTAATCTTCCTCAGCACCTCCTCCCAACAGAGAATTTCCTCTCAGTACCTATCACTTAGGACTCAGAGGTCCTCTCCCCCCAGCTCCTCAGCTGCCACCCCCTCCAGAGTCTTCCACAGCTACTTCTCTTCATTCACTACCTCAACAATACCCTGGGCAACTCCTTTGATCTCTATCATAGGGTCCACTAAGGCACTCCTCCTCCCCAACTCATCCCACTCCTCCTCCAGGACATCCAGTAGATCCTCCTCACCACCTGCCCCACTCAGGATACTATACTGAGAGTAGACTCCCTCACCCATTTTGATATCCTCCACCATACCACCCAGTCCCTCCTTGCTTAATCTGTCCTGGGCTGCATCCTGGGCCATCCTGCACTCTCCTGCCCAAGCACTCCCCATCAGTCCAGCACTCCCTTCTTCTACACTACTACCTGCTACCCCCCCCTCCCAACTTCTCCAACAGCTCCTTCTGGATTCACCTCCCCTGTACCTTCTCCCAGGCCACCTGGTCAATCCTGATCTTCTTTCCATCCACAATCTCCACCACCATCTTGGCCTCATACTCCTTCCAAGCCAATCCCCTCCTCTCTACTGCTCCTGCCTGATCCTCAAGAGCCTCCAGCAAGTCCTCCTCTTTCTCTGACATCCCTTTCACCCAGGAAATCTTGCATTTAACTGATCCCCACTTAAGGGTTGCTGGTCAATCCCTAACCTTCCCTGTATTCACCCTCTCAGCCAGCCTCACCCTGACATCGACATCTCCCATCCAGAGTTCAGTACCCTTTCAGACTCTGAACCCAATGTCTATAATTTCTTCATATTCCTTGACCACCTCTACAATCAACTCTCTGGCCCTCTCCCATGACACCATAGGAAGATCCAACACTATTAACTGTACCACTTGGAGGTCCCAGTGCATGCACCTGAACATAGGAACTACTACTCTGCCCACTACTACTCTCTTCTCCATAGTCTCCAACAATGATGCCTCTTTCTTAAATCCAATCTCAACCCCTTCTTTCTCTTTCAAGAACTTCACTGAAGCTGCCCCCTTTATCTCCTGTGCCACTAGCCCCAAAATCATCCTTGCAGTCACTGCTAAGCCTTGGAAGCACAATGAGACAGTGTATTCTGACCTCAACTTTTTGAGTAATAGTGCTGAAACCATACCCATTATGCCATCAGCCAGGTCCCCAGGCCTCATGCCCTCCTCTTGTCCTGATCTACTGACAAATGTCACATTAGGATTTTTTTCCAGATCCCCAGTTACAGCTCTATTAGCTGTCACACCCTCAGCCCTTATACCTCCCCTCCTACTGCCAGACTCTCCCATGGGGGCCCTTCTCTGTCCCATAGCTGAAGCTGTTGATGTCTTCTCAATCTCAGTCAAATCCAGACCAGATGTCATCCTCCCATCTTGACCTTGTTTTTT